>MU757948.1:16444-122357 GCA_026770625.1 Nicotiana glauca
AAACAAGAGCTGAACATCAGATTTGCTATACAGAATGGGCTGCAAGTGCATGTCAAGGTGGCTGGAGTCGGTATCTACATCTGATGGTTTTCTACTCTGTAGGTTTCTTGTTAGGAATCGTCTCTTTCCATTTTCCTTCACTCTATTCTTCCCACCTTTTTTTACTCTCTCTTTTTGAGTCTGTCGGGTCATAACAAGTAAAGAAATGACTTCAAAATTTGCCACCAAGCTTTCCAATTGCACAAAATGGGATCTGGCCAGCACATCAAATTGGCATAAGTCAGGAAATAATATCAGACATGATTGGGTTGCCAACAGTCAATATGCTTTGGTATCCTTGGGAAATACAAAGGCTCGATATACGAACAACACAACAAATGAAGGGCAAGGGTAAACAGATCAAAAGAATTCCCTGTGATAGGATTGACAAAGGATGGTACACCAATGACAAATCTTCCAAAAAGAAATCAAAGTTATCATGGCTAATGAAGGAACAACAGACCTCAAGGCCAAGGCCAGTGGTTAGGGCAAGAAAGAACAACATATAAACGGAATGGGGGCAATGTACATGCTTTGGGATTCATGTGAGACACAAAGGTTGGGGAGGTGCCAGTTCATGCAATACAAATAGAGGATATGGGGTCTGAACGAAAAAAGGGTGTTTTATGTGATGAGGACGACAAACAAAGGGGTTAGTCCGTAAATAAGCAAGGTCTTCAAGTGGAAATCAGTCATCTTGGGAAGCGGAGGAGAAATCTCCCTCAAAGATCAAGGCCACAAACCAACCACCACATTTTTAAACTGACAAGATTTTTCTTTGATTAAAACTGGGGCAGAAAATTTTCTTTCTTTGTTTATTTCATTGCAATCAGGA
Organism: Nicotiana glauca; assembly: GCA_026770625.1. Taxonomy (NCBI): domain Eukaryota; kingdom Viridiplantae; phylum Streptophyta; class Magnoliopsida; order Solanales; family Solanaceae; genus Nicotiana; species Nicotiana glauca. The sequence goes on from MU757948.1 coordinate 17,319, forward strand.
GCCCACCTGGAGAACAAGGGAATACATTTCAAGTTTCAGCAGTCAGTCGCCCACTTAGAGAACAAGGGAAGTGCAATTCAAATTTTAGCTTTTAGTTTATAGTATTTGATAACATGTTGTACCCAGTTACCAAACTGGGGCAGATAATTTTCTTTGTTTGTTTANGTTTCGGTGCAGTCAGGAGCCCACCTAGAGAACAAGGGAATACTTTCCAAGCGTTGCAGTCAGGAGCCCACCCGGAGAATAAGGGAATACTTTTCAAGTTCAGTAATCAGGAGCCCACCTGGAGAACAAGGGAATACATTTCAAGTTTCAGCAGTCAGGCGTCCAGCTGGAGAACAAGGGACGTATAATTCAAATTTTAGCTTTCAATTTTTAATATTTGATAACATGATGCGCCTAGCCACCAAACTGGGGCAGAAAAGTTTCTCTGTTTGTTTATTTCGTTGCAGTTAGGAGCCCACCTAGAGAACGAGGGAATACTTTTCAAGCATTGCAGTCAGGAGCCCACCTGGAGAACAAGGGACGTATAATTCAAATTTTAGCTTTCAATTTTTAATATTTGATAACATGATGCGCCTAGCCACCAAACTGGGGCAGAAAAGTTTCTCTGTTTGTTTATTTCGTTGCAGTTAGGAGCCCACCTAGAGAACGAGGGAATACTTTTCAAGCATTGCAGTCAGGAGCCCACCTGGAGAACAAGGGACGTATAATTCAAATTTTAGCTTTCAATTTTTAATATTTGATAACATGATGCGCCTAGCCACCAAACTGGGGCAGAAAAGTTTCTCTGTTTGTTTATTTCGTTGCAGTTAGGAGCCCACCTAGAGAACGAGGGAATACTTTTCAAGCATTGCAGTCAGGAGCCCACCTGGAGAACAAGGGACGTATAATTCAAATTTTAGCTTTCAATTTTTAATATTTGATAACATGATGCGCCTAGCCACCAAACTGGGGCAGAAAAGTTTCTCTGTTTGTTTATTTCGTTGCAGTTAGGAGCCCACCTAGAGAACGAGGGAATACTTTTCAAGCATTGCAGTCAGGAGCCCACCTGGAGAACAAGGGACGTATAATTCAAATTTTAGCTTTCAATTTTTAATATTTGATAACATGATGCGCCTAGCCACCAAACTGGGGCAGAAAAGTTTCTCTGTTTGTTTATTTCGTTGCAGTTAGGAGCCCACCTAGAGAACGAGGGAATACTTTTCAAGCATTGCAGTCAGGAGCCCACCTGGAGAACAAGGGACGTATAATTCAAATTTTAGCTTTCAATTTTTAATATTTGATAACATGATGCGCCTAGCCACCAAACTGGGGCAGAAAAGTTTCTCTGTTTGTTTATTTCGTTGCAGTTAGGAGCCCACCTAGAGAACGAGGGAATACTTTTCAAGCATTGCAGTCAGGAGCCCACCTGGAGAACAAGGGACGTATAATTCAAATTTTAGCTTTCAATTTTTAATATTTGATAACATGATGCGCCTAGCCACCAAACTGGGGCAGAAAAGTTTCTCTGTTTGTTTATTTCGTTGCAGTTAGGAGCCCACCTAGAGAACGAGGGAATACTTTTCAAGCATTGCAGTCAGGAGCCCACCTGGAGAACAAGGGAATACTTTTCAAGCATTGCAGTCAGGAGCCCACCTGGAGAACAAGGGAAGTATAATTCAAATTTTAGCTTTCAATTTTTAATATTTGATAACATGATGCGCCCAGCCACCAAACTGGGGCAGAAAAGTTTCTTTGTTTGTTTATTTCGTTGCAGTTAGGAGCCCACCTAGAGAACAAGGGAATACTTTTCAAGCATTGCAGTCAGGAGCCCACCTGGAGAACAAGGGAATACTTTTCAAGCATTGCAGTCAGGAGCCCACCTGGAGAACAAGGGAATACTTTTCAAGCGTCAGCAACTAGGAGCCTGCCTGGAGAACAGAGGCACATATTTCAAATTTCAACAGTCAAGCATCATTCGAAGGAATGGCAAAACATCTCCAACCACAATTCAAAGCAACAATGCAAGAATTTCACGGAAGAATACAAGATCAAGGCAACACAAGAGCAAGTTTGAAGACATAGATAGGACTATTTTTGTAATTCATAGATCATAGATTAGGATAGCTTCTTCTTATTTGGCCATGGTCTAACAAGGGAGGTCAGCAAGCAGTAGCGGCAGCAATAGCAGTGAAATCACAGCGCCTGGTAGTCCCAGCTACCAAACCTTCCCGAACTACACTGACCTGATTACTGTTTAGCCCAGGATATGTAGGCAACCTCTGAAGCAGGGTGCGGTCAACTCTTTCAAAAATGCTTCGCACAAAATATTCAAACGGGCAAAAATTGCTCGTATCCGCTCACTTATCTTTGCCCGAGAACTCTGCGTGTTCCCGAGCAAAGAGGGGCAGCTGTGACCACGTGATTTTTGCCCTAAGAAAATTATTCCAAAAGTTTGAAATAAAATGATTTTACAATTTTTAAGGCATTTTGTTGCATTTTTGTGTTAATTGATCGCATAATAACTCGTATTTAAAAATACAAAAATATGCATATGCATCAGGATTTTTAATTTTTATATTTTTTTTAGTATTAATGCATTTTGGAAACAAATTAAAGAAAAATCAAAAAATAGCATCTTAATATTTTAATTGAAAATTACTATAAAATAAATATTAAATAAATTCTAGAATTTAATAAAATTAGAAAAAATAATTACAAAAACACAAAAGAAAAGAAATATATAAATACAATACAAAATACAATACAAGAATATATAGTACAAAATAAGAATTGGGCTAATTGGACTAATTTAGCCCAAAAACAATTGAAATTAAATGAGCCCAACCCACTACTAAACCCAACCCATGCCCTAAAACCCGACCCGCCTGCCCCATTCACCTAAAAATTATCGGAGCCTTCACATAATAGAGACACGCAAATGGCGTGTTTCTATCTTCCTCACCATCAGCAAATTCAAGGCTATTTAGACGAGGAGGCCACCACCCATCAGGAGGACTCACGAAATCCATATGGAAATCAGCTCAAAAAATCCCCTCGATCTTAGCCTCTTCCATATCTTCGAGAGCTCCATTCCCAGCCGTAACATCAATCAAAAACACCTCCCTGTCCTTTGTCTCCAGCAGCGAACGAGAGCCAGGGGACCTTCAGACATTACCCTTATCTGATTTTGCTTCTTCTCTGTTTCTGAACACACACGCATACAGAATCACATAAATTTCTGGTCATGGATTTTGTTTGAGATTTTTTCTTCTTCGTTGGTCCATTGGTAACTGTTCGAGGTCGAAGTTCGCAGTTCCGATTTGAAATTCACTGTTCTCATTTGCTCGTGTTAGTTCTCGCTCCGCTGTACTCGACTTGGATCTGTTTTCTCATTAATTGGAAAATTCTGTGAGGTTCACTCGCTTCTTAATTGATGTTTTCATTGCACTTCTTTCAATAGGTTTCTATTTGATTTGTATATCATATTTTGGTTGCCTATTTTCAAGGATTTATTGTTCTGAGTTTTGTTTTATTCAATTTGAATGAGTAACAATGGTTGACGGATTATTCTGTCCATTTTTGGCTCATGAAATTTTGCAAGTTGGTCTGTATGTTGTTGGCTTAGGGAGGGTTATTTTAATTTCTTCATTGTTGGTCTAAAATCTGTTTAAGTAGTTTATTAACTCATATTTTTGGATTTGAAATTTTGATTTAATACCGAGTAAAACAGTGAATTGCTTATGCTGAAATTTGTCAGGGATTGTGTAAATGCCGATTTGGAGCTTTTGTCACATGAGCTTTACCAAGTTCTATAGAATCTGGTGAATCATCCTTAGTTTAGATCTATTTGGATGCTATTCTGAGTTTCAGTTTTATCTTACTTCACAGTTGCAATCTGGTAGTAGCAATTGTGATTTTTAAATTGCGTTTGTTTGTTGAGCCATGTTAGATTAGGTGAAGGGATTAAATTAGTTGTAATTAACCTGATTTAGATTGGAGGATGCAAAATCAAAGTGGTTCGTATGGCTTAATTTGGAGTTGAACCAGCTCATTCTTAGAATAATATTAATTACTTAGAATTCGGGAGGGCCATTTAGCGAAATTCATGGTCTTCCCCAAATACAATAAATGCGTAGTTGCTTTAGGCGTGTATGATAATAATATTACCTTCCTAAATACGGGTGCACATTTATGTGACCCAAATCCAAATCTCAACGAAGTCGAAATGTGTTAAAAGCCACGGGCGTACTGGTACGGTGTGGTTTGTGATACATTTTCACGATGTTGTAATTCTTGTAAAATAAATAATAAATATAATAAAAGCGGATTATTAACAAAAAAATGGCACATAAAATAGAACATGTATTGAAATCAAATAAAATCAAATATAACAGTTGAGCGACCGTGCTAGAACCATGGAATCCGGGAATGCCTAACACCTTCTCCCGGGTTAACAGAATTCCTTATCCGTATTTCTGGTTCGCGAACTGTTAACAGAGTCGTATTTTTCCTCGGTTTCGGATTCAACCGGTGACTTGGGACACCATTAATCTCCCAAGTGGCGACTCTGAATAAATAACAATAAATCCCGTTCCGATTGTCCTTTAATTGGAAAAAACTCCTTTACTTATGCCCTTCACGGGGTGTAGTCGCATAAAAAGGAGGTGTGACAATTGTTGTGCCCTGTTTCTTATTTAAGTTGACGACTTTTATATTCGGATTTTACTCCCCCATAGCATGCTTCCCTCCCTTTTAACTGTTTAGTTTTGGTATCCTTTCCTTTATTGCACAAGTATATATTGAACTGCATAGGTTGATTTGGTAGTCCTGTCTAGCCTCATCACTGCTTCGCCGGGGTTAGGCCAGGCACTTACCAGCACATGGGGTGGGTTGTGCTGATGCTACACTTCTGTGCTTTTTGCACAGATCACGGTACCAGAGCAGCTTTTGGACCACAACAGTAGCACGTTGAGTGGGATCTGACTTTAGTCCGGGGACTACGAGGTAGCCTAGCTGGCGTTCGTAGGCCGGAGTCCCTTTCCATATTTTCTGTTTGTTTTCATTGTACCGAGATAGACACGATGTATTTTTCTATTCAGACTTATTTGTAGCATTCATTAGTAGTCCGCGAGATAGCGACTCCAGTCATGGGTAGTGAAACGTTAAGTTTTCGCATTTTGGTTTCTAGTTATTTATGCTATGAAAGACTTCCGCTTTTATTTAAAGGTTTATTATTGTCATTACTATTGTGTTGTTGTCCGAAAAGGTTTTAATGCTTGACTTGCCTAGCTCCGACAGTAGGTACTATCACCACTCCCGATGGTGGGAAATCCGGGTCATGACAAACTCATTCACTGCCCCGCCACGCGGGAAAACATCCTACCATCACACCAATACTGTGGAATAATCGCTCATGAGCATCGCGAAAACCTGTGCCTAGCCTCAAGGCTCTTAGAAGTTTTGTTACTGAGCTGAAACAATAGAATATCCTTCCATAAGGCGACCATAATAGTCAAATCAACTATACCGGGAGAATCATCCCGCACCACATTTTTAGTGCCATTTCAATTCTTCAACTTTTGATTTATAACGCGCGCTCACGTAAGATATAGCAGGAAGAAATCAAAGGCATAAGCTTCAAAGGAATTGAACCGCACGATAAGGAAATCAAGAAGGGAACTACTCCTAACAACCTTATAGCCTCCCGAGGATAAGTACAGACGTCTCCGTACTGATCCACGACACTCTACCAGACTTGCTCATGACTCGTGTGACCGACGGGAACCTAGTGCTCTGATACCATGTTGTCACGACCCAAAATCCACTAAGGGTCGTGGTGGCGCCGGACACCTCTGTCGGGCAAGCCAACTAAATTATCGATTAAATTCTCTTTTAATACCTTTGCAAATCTAGAATTTTTCCTTCCATTTTTCATAATTAAAACAATCTTTATGTCAATTCAAATTAAGTAATAACTATTAGTACACATCTTTCAAAAACCATCCCAGAACCCGGTGTCACAAGTGTATGAGCATCTACTGATAACGAAAATAAAATACAACATTTATCCGAAATACAGTGGACAGGGAATGAATATAAAAATGCTGAAAGGAACTACACTAATTGCGGGTTCCCTCGAACAATACAGCTCACCTAGTCCCAGAATCATCCGCGCTGCTACGCCAAGTAGGCTGCTAGAGATACATATACCTGTGCAACAAAAATGCACAGAAGTGTAGTATGAGTACGTAAACAACGTGTACTCAATGAGTATCCCGCCTAATCTCGAAGAAGTAGAGATAATACAGTCAACTTCGAAACTTACTTGAGGTCGATTATCAATATCCTAGAAATATGAGGAAAGTCATGGATTTATATAGTAGTTTTAATTCGCGAAGCCAGAAAACAAGTAAACACTTTCAACGAATGATCAAGGGCTTTCAAGGTTTATTCTTTAATATCTTATCACTTTATATCACGCCACGAAGGAAAATTTCACATTTAAAGTTTCCAAACGAAAAATAACATGCGCAAATCACACCGAGGTGACGACCCGATCAAACAGGAATGTAAAATGTGCACTGCCGAGGGTCGAACGGACCGAACCATAGATGCATCTATTTAATCTGCCGAGGTATTCAGCCAATTCCATAAATAAACACATACCCTGCTCGCGAATCATGCATGCGACGCAAGTACACATAAAGTACATGTTCATGTAGCCAATTAAGAATTCATCGGGGATATTTATCCAATTAAGACAATTTCTCTTTTTAACAATTCAGGAAAAATGATGTTTAATATCTTTTTAAATTCCTTTTTCCAATCCAAAGTGATTTAAACAATTCAAGCTATCAATGGGTCCATAAATAATTCAAGTATAACATGCTTATGGGTCCTAACTACCCGGACAATAGCATAATAGTAGCTACGCACGGACTCTCATCACCTCGTGCATATGTAGCCCCCACATATAGGAGCACATAATCAATTATTTCACCTATAGGGACAATTCCCTCTTACAAGGTTAGAAAGGAGACTCATCTCGCTCCGAAGACTTATAACCGGCATTCTACATTCCTCCGAAGACTTGCACCAACATAAAATGCTCCAAAACTAGCGAATGATTATACAAATCCATTAATATATGCTAAGCTACTCATTATAATCCAATTTACAACAATTCCTAGCCCCGATTGGAAAGTTGACAAAAATGCCCTCGGGCCCACGTGCCCGGAATCCGAAACTTTTCGAAGATAAAGTTTACCCATGAACTTAGGAGCTCAAATATATAATTTTCACTAAATTTCATCCCCGAAATCGTGGTTAAATTCTAAGAATAATCATTTTCTAGGTATTCCACCAAAACCTCAATATTTATGCAAATTTTCATGCCCAAATCCATACAAAATTATTGTATTTAACTCAAAATAGGTGGGGATAACTTACCTTAACATTGATGACGAAAATCCCCTCTTGAAGCTCCCCAAAAATCGCCCCAACCTTGAAAAATATGAGAGAAATGGACAAACCTCGAATTTAAAACAAACTCTCTGCCTCCAGCCCTTTTCGCTTCTGCGACTCGTCCACCGCAGGTGCGGTCCTGCTTCTGCAAAAAAATTCTGCGGTCCTAGCCTAGCCGCCCCAAACCGCTTCTACGGATTCTTGATCGCATATGCGGTCCCTGCTCACTTCATTCCCAACCGCTTCTGCGGTTCCTTCCTCGCTTCTGCGGGGCCTCTTCTGCGGTACCATTTCCGCAGAAGCGGAAATACCAGCAACCAGCAAACTCCAGCCTTCCCAAAATTCTATTTTCGATCCGTTAACCACACAGAATCCACCCTAGGCCCCGGGACCTCAACCAAACCTACCAACCAATCCCAAAACACATTACGGACTTGCTCGAGGCCTCAAATCATATCAAACAACGTTAAAAATATGAATTATACCCCGATTCAAGCTTTATGATCTTCAAAAAATTTCAAACTTCTACTTCCGATGGTCAAACCTATCAAATTACGTCCGATTGACCTAAAATTTTGCACACAAGTAATATATGACATTACGGACCTACTACAACTTTCAGAATCAAATTCTAACCCCGATATCAAAAAGTCCACTTCCGGTCAAACTTCTCAAAAACCTTCAAATTTCTATCTTTAGCCAAATGACTTCAAAATGACCTACGGTCCTCCGAATTCATTTTTGATCGCGCCCCCAACTCCAAAATCACCATACAGAACTATTCACAGTCTTGGAATCTCATATGGACATCGATAACACTGAAATGCACTTCAAACCAAAGTTATGAAATTTCTTCCAAAATGCCAACTTCCACAATAGGCATCAAAACACTCCCGGGTTATCCAAAACTCAATCTGGGCATACGCCCAAGTCCGAAATCATCATACGAACCTGCTGGAACGTTTAGATCCCAATTCCGAGGTCGTCCACTCAAAATTCCAATCTTAGTTCATTCTTTCAACTATAAGCTTCCAAAATAAAAATTCTCCTTCCAAATCAACTCCGGACTTTCCGAAATTCAATTCCGACCACACGTACAAGTCACAATACCTTAATGAAGCTGCTCATGGCCTCAGACTGCTGAATGATGCACTAGGGCTCAAAACGACCGGTCGGGTCATTACAAGACGAGCCCCAAGTGTTAAGCATTAGGCATGTTTACGGCGCTTAAACGAGCCCTTGGGGTGTTCATATAACTAGGCCCCACACGTGAGCCTCATGGCATTTTACAATTGCCCCTTCCATAGGCGAGCCTCGGGGAAATCCCAAATATGTCTTTTAAAATATTTATTTTAATCTATGTATCACTGGTATCCAAATTAGTATTTTATATTTGATTTCGCATAATATAATGCATTAATTTTTCTAAACTTTTGCTTATGACGATTGAACACAAATATAATAAATGGAAAAAGTGAATAAAAAATAAAAAACAAAACAGATAAAGCTGGATTAATAATCAAGGAGCCGTTGCGGAATTAAAAATAGTACTATTACGTATTTCACCCCACTCCTAGTCCCTCCTCTATATTTCTTTCGCCCTTTTGTACAATATCACTCACTTTTCTCATTGTTCCTTTCTCCACCATCAATGGCATTTTTGGGTTGGTAAGGAAGAGGGGAATGCTCCATCTACCCCAACAAGTTCCTTTTGGGGCAAGACATTATTTTTTCCGTTTCTTGTGCTAAACATCCGATACATATTGCTTGCTATATAAACTTGCCCGACAACTAGACTTTGAATAACCCTCCCCAGTGTCCTACTTGTCGATTGGAGATGGCTGATACGCTGATTTTTTCCGTAAAACCATTTCCGAATCACCCACCGATTCCAGTTGCCTACCACACTCAGGTGACTCCGCACTAGCATGTGCATGCTGCAACAAGCCTTGGTCCGGTTGTTGTGACTACCCACTGCTGGACAATGGTGAGTATGATATGGTTTGACTCCCCTGCAACCAATGGCGCTCCATAAAGTTTGTGAGCTAAAGCGAAATTTGATAGACCTTATACTTTTTATTAGCATATACACACACATATACAAAAAAAAAAAAAAAGATGGTGTTGCCATTTTTTCATATTTGTTATTTATAGTATAACATACTTAAATGATAAAACTTTTAACTTCACATAGTAGTATTATCATTTATATTAGTAAGAGGTAACTTAAATAAATTGGATGTAAGACATGTATTTTTCAATATGTTACCTTTGATTTTGTTGTAAAAAATATATTTACTAATATGAAGATCTAAGTAATTTAATTCAAAGTTTTAAAATATTTTTAGTGTTAAAGAGTAGATAATGTTTATTTCTTTTTTGGGAAAATGCATAAGTACCCCCCTGACCTATAGCCAGATTTTCAACTACACACTTTTTGTTTGCGAGAATTTTATTACCCGCTGACAACCAAACTCTTGGCAAGTGGTGAGTTACACGCGCCCCCACATGTATTTTTAGTACTTTTTTATTCTTTCTTCTTTTTCTTATCCTTTTTTCTTATTTCTTATTATTCTTTTTTCTTTTTGGTTATTTCATTCTCTTTTTTTTATTTTGTTCACCGGCGGCATAAAATGGTGGTCTCGGGAATTTCACAAATACAATTTTTTTCGGCAATTTTTTTTTTCGGTAATAAATTTTTATCCCGATCTAAGTGTGTTTTGTTTTATATATATATATAATTTTTCTTGAAAGTATAATTTATGTGTGAGAGGAAGAGCAAAAGAAATAAAAATGAATATAAGCTGAGAAAACTTATTCCAGTTAAAATTTCAATAAATTATTTTTTTCCGGTGTGGAAAAGTTTTCTGATGATGAATTTTTTCTCCCAAATCTGAGTATAATTTGCTTTACTTATGAATAGATCTTTTTAAGAGTTTAATTTGTGCGTTAAAAGAAAAAATGGAAGAAAACGGTTAGACACAGTCGCCGGTAAATGATCCACCACAATTACAGAGGACACGAAAAAAAAAATAAAATAAAAAAGATAAAGTGTCACGATCCAAAATCCACTAAGGGTCGTGATGGCGCCGAACACCGCTGTTAGGCAAGCCAACCAATAATACTTAATTAAATTCTCGTTTTAAATATTTTCGAAACCACTTCATTTATACGTTTAAACAATATGTGATAAATTCTACTAAATAAATGATGAAACATTTGACAATTTTAAATTTCTGAATAAACCCATAAACATCCCCAGAACCCGGTGTCACAAGTACATGAGCTATTTCTAAGAAACAATACAATACAACATCCGTCCGGAATACAAATGGACATAAAGTAAATACAATATACTGGAAGCGACTATACTAGCTGCGGGCTGCCTCGAGTAATGCAACTCACCTAGTCCCAGTATCATCCATGCTGCTACGCCCCGTAGGCCACTGGAGGTGCATAAGGTTGTGTAATAAAAATGCACAGAAGTGTAGTATGAGTACGAAAACAACATGTATTCAATGAGTATCCCGTCTAATCTCAAAGAAGTAGAGACATGATGGTAGACTTTGACACTCACTAAAGGTCCAATAATAATGTATTACAAGTGCGAATAATCAAGGATTTATTAAGAGTGACAGAATTTCAAGTAAGTCACGAACAACTGAAAGTTCCTTTTTATATTAAAATCTCCGGATTTATAATTCATTAGTTTTCAATTATTTCAAGTCGGGGAGAGCAAATATAAATGTCAATAAATCTCAAGGCAAGTAATATAAGCATGCACAAATCATGCCGAGGCATACGGCCCGATGCAACAGAAAATAAACTGTGCACTGCCAAGGGTCGAACGGCGAACCATAGATGCATATATTACCCCGCTCGCGAACTATCCATGCGACGCGATCGACATAAAATAAACAATCACCCTGCTCGCGAATCATACATGCGACGCAAGTACACACAAAAATACATGCTCAGAAAACCAATTAAGAATCTATCGGGGAACATTTATCCAAATAAAAGCCACTTCTCTTATAACAATTTAAGAAAAAGAAGTTTAATTCTTTTTGAAATTCATTTACTGATTCAATAGGATTTAAGCAATTCAATTTGTCAATAAGTTTACAGATAATCCACGTACAACATGCTTTTTGGTCAAAGATTACCTGGAAAACAGCATAATAGTAGCTACGCACGGACTCTCGTCACCTCGTGCATACGTATCCCCCACAAATAGGTGCACACAACCAATTAACTCACCTAGGGGGATATTTCCCTCTTACAAGGTTAGAAAGGAGACTCACCTCGCCCCGAAGATCCACAACCGGCATTCCACGCCCTTCCGAAGAATCAAGTCGATGCTAAATGCTCCAAAGCTAGCCAACAATTACGTAAATCCATTAATATAAACTCAATTACTCATTACCGATCGAAAAGTTGACAAAAACGCCCTCGGGCTCACTTGCCCGAATTCCAAAAAATTTCGAAGATAAGATTTACCCATGAACTCACGAACTCAAATATATGATTTTCTCTTAATTCCATACCCAAAATCGTGGTCAAAATCCAAAAATATCAATTTTCTAGGTTTTTCCTCAAACCCCAAGTTTTCTACAAAATTTCCATGTCTAAATCCATATATAAACCTTGTATTTAACTCAAAGCTAGCATAAATTACTTACCTCATGATGAATGACGGAACCCCCTCTTCAAAAGCTCCACAAATCGCCCAAGCCAAGAGAAAAATGGGTGAAATGAACTCAAACCTCGATTTTAAACATTCTACCCAGCCCAGGTCTGCCCTTCTTCGCGTTCGCGTCCTGTCGCTCGCTTTTGCGAAGGCCAATTACCCAGCTGCTTCACGTTCGCATACCAGGCCTCATGTTTGCGTAGGCCAATGACCTCAGGCCTAGATTTTCCTTCTACGCATTCGCGATCTCTCCCCGCATTCGTGTAGTTGCTCAGCCCACCCCTTCGCGTTCGCGACCCATAGCTCTCGTTTGGAAAGGCTAAAACCAGCAGCCTTCCACCTTCCTCTTCTACGATCGCATTGCACTTCCTGCGATTGCATAGGCCAATCTTAGCTCCCTTAACTTTTGCTCTATGCGAACGCAAACCCTCTCACGCGATCGCAGAGAGTAAAAACCTGCTGCATTTATACCTAAAAACCAGCAATCCTCATAAGGCAATAATCGATCCGTTGAGCATCCGAAACACGTCTGAGGCCCCCAAGACCTCAACCAAACCTACCAACCAGTCCCAAAACACATTACAGACTTTCTCGAGGCCTCAAATCACATCAAATAACGCTAAAATCATGAATCGACCTCCAATCCAAGCTTAATGAACTTTAGAATTTCAAACTTCTATATTCGATGCCGAAACCTATCAAATCACGTCCGATTGACTTTAAATTTTGCAGACAAGTCATATTCGACATTACGGACCTACTCCAACTTTTAGAATCAGATTCCGACCCCGATATCAAAAATTTCACATCCGGTCAAACTTCTCAAAAACCTTCAAATTTCTATCTTTAGCCAAATGACTTCAAAATGACCTACGGACCTCCAAATTCACTTCCGATCATGCTCCCAACTCCAAAATCACCATATGGAGCTACTCCCAGACTCGGAATCTCAAACGGACATCGACAACACTAATATGCACTTCAAGCCAAAATTTATAAAATTTCCTCCAAAATACTAACTTCCACAATAGGCGCCAAAATGCTCCCAGGTCATCCAAAACCCGATCCGGGCATATACCCAAGTCCGACATCATCATACGAACCTTCTAAAACCTTTAGATCCCAATTCTGAGGTTGTTCACTCAAAAATCCAATCCTAGTTAAATTTTTTCAACTTTAAGCTTCCGAAATGAGAATTCTCTTTCCAAATCAACTCTGAACTTCCCGAATTCAATTTCGACCATGTGTACAAGTCATAATACCTTAAATGAAGCTGCTCATGGCCTTAGACTGCTAAACAAAGCACTAGGGCTCAAAATGACCGGTCGGGTCGTTACATTCTCTCCCACTTAAACATACGTTCGTCCTCGAACGTGCTGAGAACTACACTGAAGTAGGCTGAAATCACTCTTTAACACCTCATGCACCTTCCTGTGCTACCACAGCTCAGTTGAGTACATTGGCTCGATCAATTCTGAAGATATTTCCTTTTATTCAAGCAAATAATCCTTGGAGCCCAATTCCAACATTAGAAATACTATGCTAGGCCTGTTTCCAACATACGCTCATCATATCAATCACTACACGCAGTACCAAGACGTGACTGTATACCTTAGATGAATTCACACCTTGCACCATTTTACTCATAGGACCACAATAACATTCTCTGATCAATTTAGTCGAAATTCCACGAATCTGATGCTCTCATTGCACCGCATGACATATATAGGTCTTGTTCTCACTCTTACAATACCGACACGATGGATGAGATGTGTATAAATTCATAACCACAGCGGAAACAACAATTCATTGGGTTTATACTCCTGACAAGAACCATCACCTCGTCCTAAACCAAATAATGGTCTTAGCTCCTTAATATACTTCATATAATTATATTGCACTGATCTTAAATCCAATGATCTTGTCTCACCCAGTACGAACTGCTCCGGTAATAAGCCGCCCCAGATATGAACAAAAGTCTCATATGGGGCCACAATGTGCCTAAAGGCTATCAATCCGAACGCGATACAAAAGGAAAATGAACTCTATAAAGGAAATCCAATTACTCCGCTCGCGAATCATACATACGACGCGGTCAGCATAATTAAATAAACACCCCATTCGCGAATCATATATGCGATGCGGGCACACAACTAATATAAGCTTTCCTCATAAAATAGGAAACAAAACACATAAAAATAGATACAGGGAACTGTACTCACCTTCACACTGTTGTGGCGCGCAACCCGATCCAAATGACATAACCATGGTGGCGTGCCACTCGATCCACCCATAAAACTCACATAAGGAGATACACACCGAGCTAGATTGCTCATTTCAATAATACACTGAATATCGTTCGCAAGCACACTAAGTGCATAATTCCATCCCTAGGAAGACATATAGCGCCATAAGCTACAAAAATCAAGCACAACTGAGGTACGAAATACGATCTGGATCTCAAAAGCCATCCTGCTCATATAACATCATCTCTACGCGGAGCCTCAACATATAAGAAATTCACCGAGCTATCTCACAACTCACACGATGCATTAAATCATTATAAGAAATAGCCAACGACAAAATAACACCTCACCTACCCCTCCATAAGGAGCGCTTTGTTGAAATGAACATATTTGGCCGGATATAGAGCCCATATTTACATTTAAATCCATCTATCGACCTCAAGTCGATCCTGATCATACCAAACTAGGCTAATAACCTTTCAAAGTTCCATACTAACTTTCATTTTCTCATAACACACAATAACAACCATTACAACATGGTAATCCTCCGCAGTCCACAACCCACTAAACTGAGTGCCCTCCAGGCATATATTCTCAAATCAACGATATTATCAAAACTTTCATACTTGGTTTAAGTATTTAATCAATCAAGTGACTACCTGCCACACTTATACATTCTTCCTGTGGGACACACTCCCACTATGACGACCCGACCCGTCATCTCATGAGTTACCACTCCGTTTCTCCCATTTTTATGCTTCTTCATGTTTCATTATCAGTATTTGGTGAGTTATAGTTGATTCGGATTGGTTTTGGTAGAAATGAGGCAGTTAGTCTCTTTAAGGAAGGCTTAAGTTGGAAAAGTCAACCGGACGTTGATTTATGAGTTATAGGGCTCGGTTGAGATTTTCGATAATTCGGTTAGCTTTGGGGGATGATTTGTGACTTATGAGTGTGATAGGAATTAATTTTGGAGGTCCGGTGTAGAATTAGGTTTGAATTGGAGAAGTTAGTATTTTGGCGATTTCCGGTTGATAGGTGAGATTTTGATCCGAGGATCGGAATGGAATCCTGAGAGTTGTTATAGCTTCGTTAGGTGATTTAGGATGTGTCTGCAAATTTCAGATGATTCGGAAGTGATTTGGTTGGGTTTTGATTGAATGCGAGTTTCGGAAAAATTTGAAGAACGTAGGCTTGAAATTGATGAGAATTGAGGATTTTTGTATTGTTGGATGTGTTTTTAAGATTGGAACAAGTTTGAATAGGGTATTGGACCATGTCTGTGCTTTTGGTTGAGGTACCGGGGGCCTCGGGGTGAGTTCAGGTGGTTAAACGGAGAGTTTTTGGAGTTGTTGCATGTATCATATTGCTGGTATCTGGTGTTTTCGCACCTGCGGCTATGGGATTGCAGGTGCGGTATCGCAGAAGTGGAAAAATGGGTCCTTGTCAGAGTCCGTAGAAGCGGAAGTTAGGACTGCATAGGCTGCCCCGCTGATGCGAAATGTGGGCCGCAGAAGCGGTAGGGGCCCTTAAGTGAAAGTCCGCAGAAGCGGACGTTGACCGCAGATGCGGAAGTCGCAGAAGCGGCATTCTATATGCAGAAGCGGAATGCCTGGGCAGTTAAGTGAAATAGTCTTATTTGCGAATTTTTTAAAGAACAACATTTTGGACTTCGAACTTGGAGATCTTTGAGGCAATTTTGAAGAGGGTTTCGAGGGATTTGATCAGGTATGAATTCTTGGACTTAAAATATGATTTTATGATGTAAATACATGGATTTAGACTGAATAATCAAGGAATCAAAGGTAAAAAATGGTGATTTAGGGCTTGAACTTAAGAGAGTTTAAAATAGGGATTTGAGGGGTCAAATGGACTCCGATTCTTGTGATTTTGATATATATAGACTCATGGCGAGATAAGGAGTCCATTGATGTGAATTTTTTTATTTTTCGAGAAGTGGGACCGGAGCTTGGGTTTTGCTGCTTTCGAGATTTTTGCTATTTTTTGATTGTTTTCGATTGGGTATTGTTCCCTTAGCATATTGTGATGCATTCACTCTGATTTTGGTTAGATTCGACGTGCTTGGAGGCTGATTTGAGGGGAAAAGGCATCGCAAACTAGAGATTTCACCGGTTCGAGGTGAATAATAATTGTAAATAATAGTCTGAGGGTTTGAAACCCCGGATTTGCACATCATAGAGCTGTATTGAGGTGACTTGCACGCCGGATAGTGAGCATGAGGTAGAGCACCGTTGGGGATTATGACTTGGTCCGTCCCGATTAATGAACTTACTACGTATTTGACTGAAACTACTTGTTATCATCATAATTTGGGATGATTTCCATGTTTGGTCTTCTTGCCAACTATGTGAATCCTTCAGGGATTAATATCACTATTTTTGTATTACTTTGCATATTATTTGATCTCGGTCCAAGGTTTTAATACTGTTTTGTAAACTCAGTCGTTTTTCTAAGATTTGAAAACTTAAACAGTATTTTATTGACGTTTTGAGCTGATAATTATTATTTTAATATTGCCCAAGTGGCTCATGTGCATTTCTGAACTGAGGATGGATCGGACTGCGCGCCGCCGCAGTGTTATAGTGATTTCTGGATATATGGATGGCTCAGGCTGCGCGCCCCAGCGGTATTATATTGATATTGAGGCCGAGGGCCTAGTTGGTGCCACGAGATGGCTTGATTATTTGTGCTTGGGCTGTAGGAGCCCCTCCGGAGTCTGTACACACCCCCAGTGAGTGCCGTCGACATTAAATATATGGATGGCTCGGGCTGCACGCCGTAGTGGGTACCGGAGTGTACCGTCATATGCATTGCATTGCACTCGTGCATTTGTTCTTATTTGTATTATCTGTCATGACATTTCGGCACTCTCATTTCATTGGCTTCCATGCTACTGCTTGCACTACTTACCTGATACACAGGTGTTATTTGTTAATGGAGTGCTGTGCCCGAGGGGCTGACTTATGTGCTGACTTGCACTATTTGTTTCGCATTAATTTGCTTAACTGTTGGAAAAATATGTTTTCAAAAGAGGTTTAAAACTGAGTCCAAATATTTCCAAGGATTTCACGGTTTCACTGTTTTCTCAAAAGGTTACACTATTCTATATAGCATGATGACTTGCTTTACGTGATTTCTTGCTGCTTAGTTATTATTTACCTTTATTACTCACTGAGTTAGAGTACTCACTTTACTCCCTGCACCTCGTGTGCAGATGCAGGTATTGGTTTACCTCGTAGCGGGTTTGAGCTGGTTGAGGATTTGCTATCGTAGCTGAGCAAGGTGACCGCCAGCGTTCGCGGCACCAGACTTCTTCCTTTTTTATTCCAGATTTTATTCTATGTATCAAGCTTGTAGTTGTATCAAAAATCCTTCTAGATGCTCGTGACTTGTGACACCCCAATTTCGGGCTAAGTCGGGATGGGTTCTCTATTTTATCACGTTTATTCCGCATTATGATTTGATTATCTATGATTCAGACATATTCATGCTAAGTAACTGTTAAAAGAGGCATTGTTGTTCTGTTGGCTGGCCTTGTCTTCATAAGAGGCGCCATCACGACCGGGTTTGGGAATTGGGTTGTGACACCCATAACCTACCATAACAAATAACTGGGTCATACCTCCAAACCACCGGCCGCACTAACGCTGAAAAGCAATCAAGAATCATTAACCAGGATGCAAAGCCTTTTTCAAAAAACACCGATCTCAGGTGACGCTGAAGACAATACCAACTTACCTTAAACATCGAAACTCCTTTCCTGCTCATCCAAGCTTGTGACATCACCGTCAAAACCGAACTATTACCTTGATCTCCACTTCAAATTTCATACCACTCACTGCACCCAACATGCCATTATACAATAGAACATGCTTTCCATCATAACTTCGGAACCACTATTAGGTGAACACTTCATCATATAAAACTTTCCACTTAACTCACTTCAGGAGAACCATAGCAACACACAAGTGAATTCTCATGACCGTAGAATATGCAAATCTCTAAGTAGTGGTCTAAGCTACCGTAGCCCTTCCGGGGCCCACCTCCACCTAACAAGTCAAAATAGTAGAATACTTTCTGAATGTCACCAACTACGGCGGCCGACAAACCTCACACGCACCGTCACAATGCACTTGCATAACTCGATCCGCTGAAAGAACTGCTCACTACCAGCAACACGCCAATTCAACTATGGCTACCCAATCCCTCTTCTTCCAATTTATCCTTGATTTCCATAGAAAAACTAATAACTCCATTCAACACTTAACACAATCCATCCGCAATCATCCCGAGTGACCCTAAATCACGAGACCATGCTGTCTCAAATCCCACAAACCATTCGTAGCTCCCAATTTCTACCTTGTAAGTCAAAACATCTTAGAACATTTTGTGCCTCTTCTCATAGGCAACTACCAAGCTTGATTCTTAACTGTACCTATAGGCTCAAAATCATTAGGCATCATACTTTAACCTTTGAATTCACTAGGACCGTTGTTGAGAGCCACCCGCTCTGACTTGGCCCCGAATATAAACAACTCCATGAATCTTCTATCACATGAATACCCTCTTGGTGAAGCACCTGGCAGAATCACTTCCCTTGGAACCCACATCTATACAAATCACAAATCCTGAATCCTTCCCCAAGTCTGAACATGGGCCAATAAGGCCAACGATAACACACCTTTAATAATTCCTTTGCTCAAATTACCACTTATGTTCGTTTCCAGTAGCTAAAATAACCCGTCAATATGCTAATAACCAGAAACTTCACAAGTAGTTAACCATGCAACCCAATCATAGGCACGGGGGCTCTCCCACTTAGCTCGAAGCCACTATTACCTAGCTCTGGAATTCACCAGGATTTTTAATCTCTTATTGACATCAATTGCGCAATCAACCGCCAACATTCTTGAAATATTTCTGTAAAACACCTTTTATACTCTGAACCATCAACCAAATTCGCACGACTGATCTCTTGCTGTACAACCCATAGAATTCTTCGCGGAAGCCTTGCCAACCATGCGACCACTAACCTACCCATAGGGGATAAACTTCCTATGGAAATCACTTCCCGACATATTCCAACGCTGCTGCACAGGGTACAATCACTACGACACCAATACCCCATCCCGAGTTCGAGGTCACTCTCTAGAAGCACAAGTCCACTCACCCCTTGTGGACATCAATTAAATGTGCGGCAACATCCTTCCAATTCAAGGTTATGTTGTATCCTTCTTTAGTTCAAGTAGCTCCTTCCCGCTATATCTAATCTCCTGCCGCATAATGACCCCTACTTCAAATTAAATCTGCAGGCCCCAATCGCCAATTACTAAAATTCTCAAATCTTTCCCAAACCTCCTTAAGACGAATAGTCGT
Source organism: Nicotiana glauca (assembly GCA_026770625.1). Lineage (NCBI taxonomy): Eukaryota > Viridiplantae > Streptophyta > Magnoliopsida > Solanales > Solanaceae > Nicotiana > Nicotiana glauca. Next base: position 37,101 of record MU757948.1, read on the forward strand.
CCTACCACAATGCCCATATGCAACTCCGCCACTCTCCGACTTTGGTGAAAGTCACCCCCTTTAATCGGCTACTCGGCCTTTGCTTCTTATGCTTGGCCTTCTAGAAATTTTAGCCACTGCCTGACACTTCTCACATGTCCTTCCTTATCCTTTGCTGCTCAGTTGTTTCCTTAAGTAAAATCTATCTTCGTGCCACTTGAACCAACCCTGAACTCCCGCACCCTGCGATATTTGACAACTGCATTTCTGATACTATTTCATAATAACTTTCCCTAAAGGTGAATTGTAAAGGGTCATAACACCGGCGAACTTAGTACGTTCAATTAGGACAACTACACCGCATTATAGAGGGAAGCTCCACCACGCTCGCAAATACCAAGTCTCATTACTCCACCGGCCTACATCTGACCATTCTCAGTTTGATTGCCTTTCTTCTTCCGGGAATAAAATACTGAATCTCTAAATTATGCAATGAGTCAACCTCCTTTTAAGTCATTTACCGCCCCGACACGTAGGCAAATGTCCTACCATCATAACAATACTGTAGAATAATAGTTTATAGCATCATGGCAACTTGTGTCTAACCTCAAAGCTCTCAGAAGTACCGCTACTGAGCTGAAACGACAAAATATCTTTCCACAAGGCGACGATAATAGCCCAGACAACTATACATGGAGAACCACCCCACACTGCATCGGTAGTACCTTTACAATTCTTTAATTCTCGATTTATAACAAGCGGTTTGCGTTGCATAAGATTGAATAGGATGAAATCAAAGGCGTAGCCTCTAGGGATCAAATCGCACGATGGAAACTAAGATGGGAAGTACTCCTAATAGTCCTATAGCCTCCCGCGGATAAGTACAGACGTCTCCGTACATATACGCGACACTCCACTAGACTTGATCATGACTCATGAGACCCTAGGAACCTAGTTCTCTGATACCATGTTGTCACGACCCAAAATCTACTAAGGGTCTTGACGGCACCGGACACCGCTGTTAGGAAAGCTAACCAATAATACTTACTTAAATTCTCATTTTAAATATTTCTGAAACCACTTCTTTTATACGTTTAAACAATACGTGATAAGTTCTACTGAATGAATGATGAAAATTTGACAATTTTAAATTTCTGAATAAACCCATAGACATCCCCAGAACCCGGTGTCACAAGTACATGAGCTATTTCTAAGAAACAATACAATACAACATCCTTCCAGAATACAAATGGACAGAAAGTAAATACAATATACTAGAAGGGATTATACTAGCTCCGGGCCGCCTGGAGTAATGCAACTCACTTAGTCCTAGTATTATCCATACTGCTACGCCCCGTAGGCCACTGAGGGTGCATAAGCCTGTGCAACAAAAATGCATATAAGTATAGTATGAGTACGAAAATAACATATACTCAATGAGTATCCCATCTAATCTCGAAAAATAGAGACGAGATGGTAGACTTTGACACTAACTAGAGGTCTAATAATAATGTATTACAAATGCAAATAATCAAGGATTTATTAAGAGTGACATAATTTCAAGTAAGTCACGAACAGGTGAAAGTTCCTTTTTATATTAGAATCTCCGGATTTATAATCCATTAGTTTTCAATTATTTCAAGTTAGGGAGAGCAAATATAAATGTCAATAAATCTCAAGGCAAGCAATACAAGCATGCACAAATCATGCCAAGGCGTACGGACCGATCCAACAGAAAATAAACTGTACACTGCCGAGGGTCGAACAGCGCGAACCATAGATTCATCTATTACCCAGCTCGCGAACTATCCATGCGACGCGGTCGACATAAAATAAACAATCACCCTTCTCGCAATCATACATGCGACGCATGTACACATAGAAATACATGCTCAGAAAGCCAAATAAGAATTTATCGGGGAATATTTATCCAAATACAAGCCACTTCTCTTATAAAACTTTAAGAAAAATAAGTTTAATCCTTTTTAAAATTCATTTACTGATTCAATGGGATTTAAGCAATTCAAGTTTTCGATACGTTTACAGATAATCCACGTACAACATACTTTTTGGTCCTAGACTACCCGGACAATAGCATAATAGCAGCTACACATGGACTCTCGTTACCTCGTGCGTACATAGCCCCCTCAAATAGGAGAACACAACCAATTAACTCACCTATGAGGACAATTCCCTCTTACAAGGTTAGAAAGGAGTCTCACCTCACCCCGAAGATCTACAACCGGCATTTCACACGCTTTCGAAGACTCGAATCGATGCTAAACGATACAAAGCTAGCTAACAATTATGCAAATCCATTCATATAAACTCAATTACTCATTACAAATCAAAATTTATAACGATTCCTAACCCCAACTAAAAAGTTGACAAAAATTCCCGCGGGCCCACGTGCCCGGATTTCGAAAATTTTTGAAGATAAGATTTATCCATGAACTCACAAAATCAAATATATGATTTTCTCTTAATTCCATACCTAAAATCGTGGTTAAATTCGAAAAATATCAATTTACTAGGTTCTCCCTCAAACCCCAAGTTTTTTACAAAATTTCCATGTCAAAATCCATATATAAACCATGTATTTAACTCAAAGCTTGCATAAATTACTTACCTCATGATGAATGATAGAACCCCCTATTCAAAATCTCCAAAAATCTCCCAATCCAAGAGAAAAATGGGTGAAATGAACTCGAACCCCGATTTTAAACATCTGCCCAGCTCAGGCCCGCCCTTCTTCACGTTCGCGGCCTGTCGCTCGCGTTCGCGAAGGCCAGTTACCCAGCCCCTTCGTGTTCGCATACCAGGCCTTGCATTCGCGTAGGCCAATGACCTCAGGCCCAGCTTTTCCTTCTACGCATTCGTGATCTCTCCCCCGCGTTCGCGTAGTATCTCAGCCCAACCCTTCGCGTTCGCGACCCACACCTCGCGTTCACGAAGGCTAAAACCAGCAGCCTTCCACCTTCCTCTTCTGTGATCGCATTGCACTTCCTGCGATCGCATAGGCCAATCTCATCTCCCTCAACTCTTACCCTATGCGATCGCAAACCCTATCATGCATCGCAGAGAGTAAAAACCTGCTGCACTTATACTAGAAAAAAATCAATCCTCACAAGGCAAGAATCGATCCGTTGAGCATCTGAAACAAATTCGAGGCCCCCGTGAAAAATTTGAGGTCAATCGAACGTAATTTGATAGGCTTAAGCATCGGAAATAGAAATTGGAAAGTTCAAAGTTCATAAAGCTCGAATCGGGGTGTAATTCATGGTTTTAGCATTGTTTGATATGATTTGAGGCTTCGAGAAAGTCCGTAATGTGTTATGGGATTGGTTGATATGATTGATTGGGGTCCCGGGGGCATCGGGTGCATTATAGGTGGTTAACGGATCAAAAAATGGATTTTTGGGAAGGCTGGTGTTACTGGTTGCTAGTAGTTCTACTTCTGCAGAAATGGGACCGCAGAAGCAGCCCCGCAAAAGCAAGGAAGTAACCGCAGAAGCGGTTTTGGTTGGAGCTATAGGGATCCGCAGATGCGGTTTGGTTTCCACAGAAGCGGACCGCACCTGCGATGTGGAGAACTGCAGAAGCGGAAGGCATGGACGTGGATGGGAGCCGCCGAAGCGGCAAGATATCCGCAGAAGCGGAGCCGCTTAAGCGGTAAAATTTTCGCAGAAGCGGAATCGACTGAAGGCAGAGACTTGTTTTAAATCGGGGTTTTGGTTCATTTCACCCATTTTTATGGCTTGGGGGCAATTTTTGGAGAGCTTCAAAGTGGGATTACGTCATCTATGTTAAGGCAAGTTATCCCCACCACACTTGAGTTGAATATATCAATTATATATGGCTTTAAGCATGGAAATTAGAGTAAATATTGAGGTTTTGATTGAAAACCTAAAAAATTATAATCTTGGATTTTAGCCACGATTTTGAGTATGGAATTAAGAGAAAATTATGTACTTGAGTTCCTAAGGTCATGGGTAACCTTTATCTTCAAAAAATTATAGATTCCGAGCATGTGGGCCCGAGGGCATTTTGGTTATTTCACTAAGCAGAGTTGGGAATTTGTATAATTTGAATTGTTAACAAGTATTTAAGCATATTCTCATTAGTTTGTCATCAATTGGCTAGTTTTGGTGCATTTTGCGTTGGTTCGAGCCTTCAGAAGGATGTAGAGTGCCAGTTTTTAGTCTTCGGAGCGAGGTGAGTCTCCTTTCTAATCTTGTGAGGGGGAAATTACCCCATAGGTGAAGTGATTGATTATGTTCTCCTATTTGTGGGGGCTACGTATGCATGAGGTGACGAGAGTCCATGCGTAGCTACTATTATGCTATTGTCCGGGTAGTTAGGACCCATCAACATGTTATACTTGGAGTAATTATGAACCCATCGATGACTTGGATTGTTTAAACCACCTTTGATTAGTAAACGAATTTAAAAAGAGATTAAACATCATTTCCTGAATTATTAAATAGAGAAAATGTTTTATTTGGATAATTATCCCCCGATAAAATTCTAAATCTGAGCATGTATCTTATGTATACCTGCGTCGCATGGATGATTCGCGAGCAGGGTGATTATTTATTTTATGTTGACCGCGTCGCGTGGATAATTCGCGAGTGGGGTAATAGATCACATTAAATTAATAAATTAATTTCCAAAAAGGCTTAAGCTTCCTTTCCTCAAATTATTAAAGAGAATTGGCCTTTCTTGGATGATTGCTCCATGTTGACTTCTTGACTAATTTTCTATCTGTGTGTGTTTATTTTGAAATGGGCCGAACGTCTTGATAGATTAATAGATGCATCTATAGGCGTGCCGCCGACCCTCGGCAAGTGCACATTTATTTTTGTTGGATCGGGCCGTCGCCTCGGTATGATTTGCGCATGCTTGTATTTCTGCCTGGACTTATTTAAGTTGTTACATGCCTCACTATGGCTCGAGATCATTTTGTTAATAATGAAAAGAAATCTTGGAAAATTTCCTATGAAAGAATTATGTGTTTACTTGTTTCCTCTATCTGGATTAACATCATGTCTAAAAATATAAATCCACTATTTAACATGTATAATAAGGATAAATAATCATTGGACTATTAGAGAGTATCAGAGTTGACCATCTAGTCTCTACTCCTTCAGGATTAGGCGGGATACTCACTGAGTACACGTTGATTACGTACTCATACTACACTTCTGTGCATTTTTGTTGCACAGGTATATACACCTCTAGCAGCCTGCTGAGCGTAGCAGCATGGATGACTTTGGGACTCGGTAAGCTGCATTGTTCGAGATGACCCGCAGCTAGTATAGTTCCCTTCATCATTTTTATTGATTCCCTGTTCACTGTATTTCGGACAGAGGTTGTATTTTATTCTTTCCTTATCGATAGTTGCTCGTGCACTTGTGATACCGGGTTCTAGGGATGTATTTGGAAACCTTAAAAGTTGTTTAAATATTTTATTTATTTATTCGAAAGAATTAGTGAGTCTTGTTTAAATAGTATAAAAGAAATGTATTTTTTTCAAAATTGTTATAACGAGAATTTAGTTAAGTATTTGAGTTGGCTGGCCTGACGGCGGTGTCCGGCGCCACCATGACCCTTAGTGGATTTTGGGTCATGACAACATGGTATCAGAGCCCTAGGTTTCCGTCGGTCTCACGAGTCATGAGCAAGTCTAGTAGAGTCTCACGGATCGGTACAGAGACGTCTGTACTTATCCTCGGGAGGCTACAGGACTATTAGGAGTACTTCCCTTCTTTGTTTCCTTATCGTGCGGTTTGATTCCTTTGAGGCTTATGTCTTTGATTCCTACCCACTCAGTCTTACGCGACGCGAGCGCTTGTTATGAATCAAAAATTGAAGGATTGCAATGGTACTACAAAAGTGGGTGCGTGATGATTCTCGTGGTATAGTTGATTGGACTATTATAGTCGCATTCGAAGGGAAATTATATTGTTTCAACTCAGTAACAGAACTTCTAAGAGCCTTGAAGCTAGGCACAGGTTGCCATAATGCTTATGATTAATTATTCCACAGTGTTGTCGTAATGGTAGGGTGTTTGCCCACGTGTCGGGGCAGTGAATGAATTGAAGGGAGGTTTACCCAGTGTGTAATCAAAGGGGTTTAATATTTTATTCTCGGCAGGGGAAAGTCAATCGAACCAAGGATGGTCATGTGTGGACTAGTGGAAGTAATTAAACGTGGTAATTGCAAGTGTGGCGGAGTTCTCCTTTACATTGGGGTGTTGTTGTCCTAATTGGACGTACTAAGCTTGTCGATGTTATAATCTGCTACAATTCGCCTTTAAGGCAAGATATTATGAAATAGTATCGGAGATACAACCGTCAGATATCGTATGGTGCAGTGGTTTAGGATTGATTCAGTATTTTAAATGTTGACGGTTCGAGAAAGATGACCTTCGGAAAAGTTTGGGGTTAGTAGCAAATTGTGGATTCAAGTTCTATAAAGATAAATTTTATCAAGGCAACAATTGAGCAACGAAAGATGAGGAAGACACGTGGGAAGTGTCAGGATGAGTTTTAAAAATTCTAAAAAGGCCAAGTTTAGGAGGCACAGGTCAACCAATTAATTAAAGGAGTGAGTTTACCCAAAGTTGGCGGCGACATATAGGGCTTAGTAGTAGGATGACTACGCGCCTAAGGAGAGTTTGGATCGAATTGGGGATTTTAATGATTGATGATCGAAATTTGTGGGTGTGACTTGAAGTTTGGGCTATTAAGTGGCAGAAGATTGATATGGCGGAAAGGAGCTGCCTGCAATGGAGGAGGGTACAGCATAACCCTGAATTCGAATGATTTTGCCGCATATTTAATTGATGTCCGCGAGGGGCAAATGGACTTGTGCAGCTGGAAGGTGAGCTCGGACTCAGGATGGGCTATTGGTGTCATAGTGAAGGTACCCCGTGCAGTAGCGTGGGAAAATGTCGGGAGGTGATTCCCCTAGGTGGGTTTTTCTTTGTGAGCAGGTTAGAGGTCGCGCGGTTGGCGAAGCTTCTGCAAGGAATTCTATTGGTGATACAGCAAAGAGATCGGCTGTGCGAATGTTGTTCATGATTCAGAGTTCAAAAGGAGGGGGGGTTACAGGAAGATTCCAAGAAATTTTGATAATTGGTGGCGTGAGGTTAAGTCAATAAGAGGTAAAAAGGTTGGGCGAACTCAAGAATTGTGAAATGATGGCTTCAAGCTAAGTGGGAGAGTCCCACCACTTATGATTAGGCTGTATGATTAACTACTTGCGTGATTTCTGGTTATTAGCATGTTGATGGATTAATTCAGCTACGAGAAAAGACCATAGGTAGTACATTGAGTGGAGGAATTATTAAGGATGTGCTATAGTTAGCCTTATGGGCTCATGTTCGAACTTGGGAAAAGATTCAGAAGTTATGCCTTGTATAGAAGTGGGTTTAAAGGGGAGCGGTTCTGCCAGGTGCTTCGTTGAGAGGGTATTAATGTTCTAGAAGATTCATGGATTCAATTATATTTGGGACCAAGTCAGAGCGGGTGGCTCTCAGTAACGGTCCTAGTGAATTCAAGAGGTAAAGTATGGTGCCTAATGATGTCGAGCTTGTAGGTTCAATTAAGAATCAAGCTTTGTGGCAGTTTACGAGAAGAGGCACACAAATGTTCCGGGATGTTTGGCTTGTGGTGTAGCATTTGGGCGTTATGAATTCGTGGGAATTGAGACAGCCTGGTCTCGTGATTCGTGGACACTCGGGGTTAGTGCAGATGGAGCATGTTATGTGCTGAATGGAGTTAGTCTTTTTTTTAGGCAAGCAAGGAGGAATTGGAAGAAGGTAAATTGATTAGCCATAGTTGAATTGGCATATTGGGGCCAGTGATCAGTTCGGTCTACGAGATCAAGTTATGTGTATGATTTGTGGCGGTACGCATGAGGCTTATCAGCCTCCGTAATCGATTTTATTCAGAAGCATTCTTCTGTTATCGCTGGTTAAGTGGAAGCGAATTCCGGAAGGGATATGGTGGCTTGGACCACTACTTGCAGATTTGCACATTCTACGATTATGGAAAATTACCTGTGTATTGCTATGATTCTCCTAAAGTGAGTTAATTGAAAAGTTCGTATATGTTGAAGTGTTAAAATATTAATGATTTCGGACTTATGATGAAAAATCATGTTCTATCATATGTTGGCACGTTGGGTTTAGTGAGTAGCAAGGAAATACAAAGTGAGGATCAAGGTTGCAGTTCAGTGTTGACAAGGATGTCACGGGCTCGGATGAGCAAGGAAAGGGTTGAATGATTAGAGTAAATTGGAATTGTCCTCAGCCTCACCTGAGATTGATGTGTTATGGAAGAGGCTTTGCATCCTGGTTAAGGATTCATGATCGCTTTTTAGCGTTAGTGCGTCAGATGGTTTAGATGTGCGGACCCGTTATTTATTTCGGAAGATTGAGGGAGCGTGTCCCACGGGAAGATTGTATAAGTGTGGCATGTAGTCACTTGATTTGGCTAAAGATTTAAACCAAGTATGAGGGTTGTGGTAATATCATTAATTTGAGAATTTATGCCTGAAGGACACTTTGTATATTGGGTTATGAACCGAGGAGGTTGCTCCGGTTATGATGGTTAGCCTTACGTGATATGATGCAAAAAGGAGTTACTACGGACCTTTGAAAGGTCATTGGGCAAGTTGGTGCGATCAGAAATCGGCTTGAGATCGGTGGATTGATTTATTTGTGAACATGGCTTTATATCAGGCCAGCTGTGTTCATTTCAGCAAGCGTTCCCTATGGAGGAACAGTCGAGATGTTATTTTGCCTTCAGCTATTCCAGGTAATGATGTATTGTGCCGTATGAGTTGTGAGACGGCTTAGTAAATTCTTATGTGTTGAGGTTCCGCGTTGCGATAATGTTGTGTGAGCAGGATGGCTCTTGAGATTTAGATCTTGTATCGCACCTTAGTTGTGCTTGAGTTTTGTAGCCTATAGCGCTATGTATGTTCTCAGGGATGGTATTATGCACTTGGCATGCTTGCGATCGAAATTCGATATTTTTATTGTAATGAGAAGATTTAGCTCGAAGTGCAATCTCCTTATGTGAGATTTGTGTGTGGATCGGGTGGCACGCCGCCATGGGTATGTCATTTAGATCGGGTTGCACGCCGCAACAGTGTGATGCGAGTCTGGTCCTCTATGTGTTATTTTTTTTGTGTGTTTCGCTTCCTATCTTCTAAGGAAAGTCCGTACTAGTGCGGGGGTTAGGTAATTCCTTCCAGAGTTCGATTTCCCGTTTGTGTTGTGTTCGGATTGGTGGCCTATTGGCACATTGTGGCAACATATGAGATTTATGATCGCATTCAGAGTGGCTTATTGCCTGAGCAGTTCGTACTGGGTGAGACGAGATTATTTGATTTAGGATCAGTGCAATCTGATTATATGGCGTATATTAAGGAGCTGAGATCATTATTTGGCTCAGAATGTGGTAATGTGTGACGACGCAAAGGGTCATCACCTGTTTCCTCAATCGTTTCGTAATTCCGAGGCCTTGAAAACCTTATTTTTTCTTGCCTCGATTTGTATGCACAGTCCTGGCACGTAGCCGGAAAACTTTTATGTGGAAATATGTGAATTCTGTGAAAAATTTGAACAATTTTGATGTTAATATGATTACAGTTGACTTTGGTCAACATTTTTGGTAAAGGGACCCAGACCCGAGATTGGACGGTCCCGAAAGGTCCGTAGAAAAATATGAGACTCGGGCATGTGCCCGGAGTCGAAATCCGAGGTCTAGAACCCGAGTAAAAGAATTTTTCTGTTAAATTATTTTTCTGAAAATGTTAAAGAAAATGGAAATGAAAATTGATTAAAAGACTATGGTATCAGGCTCGTATTTTAGTTCCGATGCCCGGTACAAGTCTTATATATTGTTTAAGCGCTTTCTGTGAAGTTTGGTCAAAATCGGACGTCGTTTGACATGTTTCGGACCTAAATACCTAAGTTTGGAAGTTTATGAAGTTTGAAATGAAAATGATGATTTTGAGGTTTGATTCAATGATTTTGATGTTATTTAGGCGATTTGATCGCTCGAGTAAGTTCTTAGGGTGTTATTCGAGTTAGTGTGTGTATTGGTTAGGAGCCCCGAGGGCTCAGGAGTGAATTGGAGGTGGTTCGGGGTGTTTTTACACTTAGGAAAAGGGTCAGATTTGCTACAATTTTTACACAGACATTTTACTCTTCGCGAACGCGGCCCCAGGCTCGCGTTTGCAGTGCCTTGGTGTTTCCCTCTTACGCGTTCGCACTTCACTTCACGCGTTCGCTTAGTTCTAAATGTTCCCCCTTCGCGTTCGCATAATTTCAATCGCGAACGCAAAGCTTTACCAGCTCCTTCAACGCGTTCGCGTAGCCCTTTACGCGTTCGCGTATAACAGTTCCTGGACCCTAGTAATTTCCTTCTACACATTCACGTCTGTCTCCAGTCGATCGCGATAGCTTACCCAGTTTACCCATCGCGAACGCGGCCCCTATCCCGCGAACGCGAAGGGCAATTTTGCCCAGCGAATTTTTAAGTTAAAAACAGAACAGTAGCTCGGGATTTTAATAAAAATACACGAACCTCTTTCTTCCCCAGGCACTTAGGCGTCCATTGAAGCTCCCTTTCATCAAAACTTCTTGGATATCACTGTATTGGAGGTGGAACCGCGAGGTAAAGCAATAGTTGAGGATTAAGTGTATTTCAAGGCCTTGAGGTAAGTGTTTGGTTTAACCCTAGCTTGGGGGAATAGGAGTTGAGTCTTGTTGGTAATTGCTATGTGATCGAGTACGATGTATAGGCATGGTGACGAGTATCTATACATTGGTATCTAGCATGACCGTGATTCCTTATAATGTGATTATCATGACTTGGCTGTGAACTCCGTGTTTATTGGAGGATTTTTTGATGTTGTGAATAACATGTGAACGGTAAAATGATTAATTGGTTCTTGGGAGCTTTGGCTCGAATTGTGATACGAATATTGAAGGCATACGAATTGAATTGATTAATTGGAGTGTTGACTCAAAATAGAAGAGTGAATTATGAGATGAGGAAAAGTAAGAAAGCGTTGTTAATTATTCCCTTGCCGGGACGTTTGGTTGAACTTGTTGGATTCTTTCCCTTGCCGGGATGTTTGTCAAATATTTTCTAAATTTTATGTCTCTAATTGTGACTGTTGTTTGGGAAATCAATCTGTTAAATGATATTGAGGAGCGGGTTGCATGCCGCAACAATGATATTGAGGATCGGGTTTCATGCCGCAACAATAATATGTTAGGATCGGGTTGCGCGCTCAACAATGCTTCATGATAAATGATATGTGTCGGGTTGCACGCCGCAACAGTGATAATTGTGGAGCGGGTTGCACGCCGCAACAGTGATAATTGTGGAGCGGGTTGCACGCCACAACGGTTGTTGATATTATTTGTTGATAACGAGCGTTGATACCTTATTTTCAGTGAATCTAACTGCTTCAGTCTATTACTCTGGATAAATGTTAATATTGCGTCTCCCTATAGCATGTTTCCCCTCCCATGTTGTTAGTTGTTGGTATTTCGTTTTCGTTGTATAGTTATAACTGCACGGGTTTATGTGGTGTCCAGTCTAGCTTCGTCACTACTTCGCCGGGGTTAGGCTAGACACTTACCAGCACATGGGGTCGGTTGTGCTGATACTACACTTCTGTGCATTTTTGCACAGGTCCAGGTTTTGAGCAGCAGCAGCAGCAGTAGTGCGGGAGCAGGCTTTCATTATCATAAGACTGAGGTAGCCTTGCAGGCGTCTGCAGGCCCGGCGTCTCTTCTTTATGTTTTTCTTATTTGACTGTTGCCTCATAGTTTCGAGACAGACAGCTGTTATATTTCTTTCAGACCTTTCTATTTAGTTTATTCTTAGAAGTTCGTGAGTAATGTGACACCAAATCTTGGGTAGAGGCTATATTCGACTATTCCGCGTTTTGATTTGTAATTATCAGACAGACTTCCACTATTGTTCTTATTAGTTTTAATGTTCTATATTGATGCTATAAACTGTTAAAAATAATTGTTTAGAATGGAAAAGGTAATTAAGTTGGCTTGCCTAGCTACCACGAGTAGGCGCCATCACGACTCTGATGGTGGGAAATCCGGGTCGTGACAAGTTGGTATCAGAGCACTAGGTTACATAGGTCTCACAACTCACGGACAAACTTAGTAGAGTCTGAGGAGTAGGTACGGAGATGTCTGTACTTATTCCCCAGAGTCTATTGAGTTAGGAAAAATCTCTCATTTGTTTTTTCTTGTCGTGCGATTTGGTTTCTCACATGCTGATTGAATTTCTACTCTGTTCTTTCGCAGATGACGAGAATACGCGCTTTATCATCCACCGATCAGCAGTCCGAGCCCCAGGCAGCTCCCGCTAGGGTAGAGGACGTGGCCACGCTAGGGGCCGAGGTAGGGGCAGAGCCCAGCCACCAGCAGCAACACCAGTGGCAGACCATCAGGTTGGCCTTGGCGAGGAGGTTTCGGCCCCATCCTAAACAGTTCCGGTGGGCCCAGCTCAGGTCCCAGAGGGGTTTATTGCTACCCCAATTCTTCAGGATGCCTTGGTCCGGTTGTTGGCCTCATGGAGAGTGTCACTCGAGCAGGATTGCTTCCAGCAGCACCAGCCACTTCCCAGGTTGGAGGAGGAGCCCAGACTCCTGCTGCACGTACTCTGGAGCAGGTAGCTCCCCAGACTCAAGTTCCACTGGTTCAGACAGCTGCAGCAGTTCAGCCGGGGGTAGTTGCACAGACCGGTGATGGAGCGGCTATGTCAGCAGATGCTTTATGGAGGTTGGACAGATTCACCAAGCTCTTCACTGCTTCATTCAGTGGAGCTTCTTCTCAGGACCCCCAGGATTTCCTATATAGCTGCCACGAGGTTCTTCGGAACATCGGTATTGTGGAGTCCAATGGAGTTAATTTTGCAGCTTTTCATTTATCTGGATCTGCCAAGACTTGGTGGAGGGATTACTGTTCAGCCAGATCAGTAAGGTCGCCGCCTTTGACTTGGGATCAGTTCTCGGAGTTGTTTCTAGAGAAGTTTCTTCCCGTTACTCAGAAGGATGCTTATCAGAGGCAGTTTGAGCGCCTCCAGCAGGGGTCTGTGATGGTCACCCAGTATGAGACCCGGTTTATCGATCTAGCTCGCCATGCCCTCGTCATCCTCCCCACTGAGAGGGAGAGGGTGAGGAGATTTATTGATGGTTTGATCCAGCCTATTCGTCTTCAGATGGCCAGAGAGGCGGGTAGTGACATTACTTTTTANATTCTTATGATAGGGGCCAGTCTTCCAGGCCCTTTCAATCAACCCTCCAGGCTTCACAGGGTGTCTCAGGTGATCGTGGTTTTCATGGGCAGTATTCCGATCAATAGTCACTCAGTGCACCGCCAGCTCCCATCAGTGCAGAGCCTCTTCAGAGTGTTCGTGGAGGTCATTCGGGCTGTCAGGGCCAGTATCATCGTATAGAGGGATGTTATGAGTGTGGTGAGTATGGTCACATCAGGAGAGCTTGCTCGAGATTGAGGGGTACACAGTTGCAGCAGCAGGATCCTCGCCACATGATATAGGCACCAGTTGACCCACAGCCTGCCCAGCCAGCTAGGGGCGGGGGTAGGGATCATATAGGTGGAGGTTGGGACTGTAGAGGTGGAGGCCGTACCGCCAGAGGTAGGGTCAGCCAGTGGCCAATCGTCCTAGAGATGTGGTTCAAGGAGGTGGGGCCGAGCCCCGGTTTTATGCTTTGCCAACCAGGCCAGAGGCGGAGGCGTCAGATGCTGTTATTACAGGTACTGTTCTGGTTTGTGATAGAGATGCGTCAGTGCTATTTGACCCTGGGTCTACATATTTATATGTGTCTTCCTATTTTTCACCCTTCCTGGCTATGTCTAGTTATGCTTTGGACAATCCTGTTTATGTGTCTACACCGGTGGGTGACTCCATAGCAGTCGACCGGGTGCATCATTCCTGTGTGGTTGTGTTTTAGGGTCTTGAGACCCGTGTTGATCTATTCCTATTAGATATGGTGGATTTTGACGTTATATTGGGGATAGATTGGTTGTCCCCGTATCATGCCATCTTGGATTGCCACGCCAAGACGGTGACCTTGGCCTTGCCAGAATTGCCCCGACTAGAGTGGAGAGGGACCTCAGGTCATGCCACTCGCAGTGTTATTTCCTATGTTAAGGCTCGATGCATGGTCGAAATGCGGTGTTTAGCTTATCTGGCATATGTTCGCGACTCCAGCATAGAGGTTCCTTCTATTGACTCGATTCCTATTGTTCGGGAGTTTCCCGAGGTTTTCCCTTCAGACCTGCCAGGTATGCCGCCCGACAGGGATATTGATTTCTGTATTGATCTAGTTCCGAGCACGCATCCCATTTCTATTCTGCCGTATCGCATGACCCCGCCAGAGTTAAAATAGTTAAAGGACCAGTTGTAGGATTTACTAGAGAAGGGTTTTATCCGGCCTAGTATTTCTCCTTAGGGTGTGCCAGTGTTATTTGTAAAGAAGAAGGATGGTTCGATGTGGATGTGTATTGATTACCGACAGTTGAACAAGGTGATAATAAAGAATAAATATCCACTGCCGAGGATTGATGATTTGTTTGACCAGCTTCAGGGAGCAAGGGTGTTCTCAAAGATAGACTTGAGATCTGGCTACCATCAGCTGAGGATTAGGGCGTCTGAGATAGTATTCCGCACCCGGTATGGGCATTACGAGTTTTTAGTCATGTCATTTGGGTTGATCAATGCCCCAGCAGCATTTATGGAGTTGATAAACCGAGTGTTCAGGCCTTATCTAGACTTATTCGTGATAGTCTTTATAGACGATATTCTCGTGTACTCCCGTAGCCGGGAAGAGCACGAGCAGCACCTCAGAGTGGTTCTCCAGACTCTGAAGGATAGATAGTTATATGCTACTTTTTTGAAGTGCGAGTTCTGGTTGAGTTCAGTTGCATTTCTGGGTCATATTGTATCAGCAAAGGGAATTCAGGTGGACCCAAAGAAGATTGAGGCAGTAAAGAATTGGCCTCGGCCAGCTTTGGTGACCGAGATTTGGAGTTTTTTGGGGTTAGTAGGTTTTAATACGTCGATTCGTGGAGGGATTTTTGTTTATTGCAGCCCCAATGACCAGATTGACCCAGAAGGGTACCCAGTTCAGATGGTCAGATGAGTGTGAGGTGAGCTTTCAGAAGCTCAAGACAGCTCTGACTACGGCACCGATGTTGGTTTTACCCACGGGTTTAGGGCCTTGCACAGTCTATTGTGATGCTTCCCGTATTGGGCTTGGAGCAGTATTGATGTAGGATGACAAAGTTATTGCCTGTGCTTCGAGATAGTTGAAGATCCATGAGAAGAATTATCCGGTTCATGACCTAGAGTTGGCAGCGGTTGTTTATGTTTGAAGATTTGGAGGCATTATCTATATGGTGTGACGTGTGAGGTGTACACGGATCACAAGAGCCTTCAGTACCTGTTCAAGCAGAAGGAGTTGAATGTGAGGCAGAGGAGATGGCTGGAGTTGTTGAAAGATTATGATGTTACTATCTTATATCACCCGGGTAAGGCCAATGTGGTGGCCGATGCATTGAGTAGGAAGTCCGCCAGCATGGGTAGTCTTGCTTATATCCCGGTCAGCCAGAGACCGCTAGCTTTAGATATTCAGGCCTTGGCCAATCGATTTGTGAGATTATATATTTCTGAGCCCAGAAGAGTATTGGCTTGCACGGTCGCTCGTTCTTCTCTATTGTAGCGTATCCGTGATCGGCAGTTTGATGATCCCCATTTGTGTGTCCTGACAGACACGGTGCAGCGTGGAGGTGCCATGAAGGTGACCTTAGGTGATGATGGTGTTTTGAGATTGCAGGGGCGAGTTTGTGTGCCCAATGTTGATGGGATTCGAGAGTTGATCTTAGCGGAGGCCCATAGTTCTCGGTATTCTATTCACCCGGGCGCCGTGAAGATGTATCAGGACTTGCGGCAGCATTATTGGTGGCGTAGGATGAAGAAGGATATTGTTGCGTATGTGGCTCGGTGTTTGAACAGTCAGCAGGTCAAGTATGAGCATTAGAGACCCGGTGGCTTGTTTCAGAGGATTGAGCTTCCCGAGTGGAAGTGGGAAAGGATTACCATGGATTTCATTACTGGACTTCCGTTGACCCGAAAGAAGATTGATTCCATTTGGGTCATTGTTGATAGGCTGACCAAGTTAGCACACTTCATTCCAGTAGCAGTCTCCTATTCATATGAGAGGTTAGCAGAGATTTATATCCGGGAGATTGTTCGCCTTCATGGTGTACCAGTATCCATCATTTCAGATCAGGGTACGCAGTTTACCTCGCGCTTCTGGAGAGAGGTTCAGCAAGAGTTAGGCACCCAGGTTAAATTGAGCACAACGTTCCATCATCAGACGGACGGTCAGTCCGAGCGGACTATTCAGATTTTGGAGGATATGTTCCGAGCTTGTGTCATTGATTTTGGAGGCTCGTGGGACCAGTTTTTGCCTTTATCAGAGTTCTCCTACAACAACAGCTACCAGTCCAGCATCCAGATGGCTCCATATGAGGAGTTGTATGGTAGGCGATGTCGGTCTCCAGTCGGATGGTTTGAGCTGGGAGAGGCTCGGTTATTGGGTACAGACTTAGTTCAGGAGGCCTTAGATAAGGACAAGATCATTCAAGAGAGGCTGCGTTCAGCTCAGTCTACGCAAAAGAGTTATACACACCGTAAGGTCCGAGATGTAGATTTTATTGTTGGTGAGCGGGTATTGCTCTGGGTGTCGCCTATGAAGGGCATGATGAGGTTCGGAAAGAAGGGCAAGCTTAGCCCTAGGAACATTGGTCCGTTTTAGATTCTTGATCGAGTGGGAGAGGTGGCTTATAGACTTACATTGCCACCTAGCTTATCAGCCGTGCATCCAGTTTTTCATGTATCAATGCTTCGGACGTATCACGATGATCTTACACATGTGTTAGACTTCATCACTATCCAGTTGGACAAAGATTCATCTTATGAGGATGAGCCGGTAGCTATTCTAGATCGGTAGGTTCGTCAGTTGAGATATAGGAGCTTCCCCTCTGTTCGTGTTCAGTGGAAAGGTCAGCCCCCTGAGGCCTTGACCTGGGATTCCGAGTCTGATATGAGGAGCCGTTATCCACATCTATTTCCTAACTCAGGTACTTCTTTCTTTTGTCCGTTCGAGGATGAACGGTTATTTTAGAGGTGGAGGATGTGACGACCCAAAGGGTCATCACCTGTTTCCTCACTCGTTCCGTGCTTCCGAGGCCTTGAAAACCTTATTTTTTTCTTGCCTTGATTTGCGTGCGCAGTCCGGGCGCATAGCCGGAAAACTTTTATGTTGAAATATGTTAATTCTGTGAAAAATTTAAAGAATTTTGATATTAATATGATTACAGTTGACTTTGGTCAACATCTTTGGTAAACGGCCTCAGACCCGAGATTGGACGGTCCCGGAAGGTCTATAGAAAAATATGGGACTCGGGCATGTGCTCGGAGTCAAAATTCGAGGTCTAGAACCCGAGTAAAAGAATTTTTATGTTAAATTGTTTTTCTAAAATTGTTAAAGAAAATGGAAATGAAAATTGATTAAAAGACTGTGGTATCGGGCTCGTATTTTGGTTTCGATGCCTGGTACAAGTCTTATATATTGTTTAAGAGCTTTCTGTGAAGTTTGGTCGAAATCGGACGTCGTTTGACGTGTTTCAGACCTTAATACCTAAGGTTGGAAGTTTATGAAGTTTGAAATCAAAATGATGATTTTGAGGCTTGATTCAATGATTTTGATGTTATTTTGGCAATTTGATAGCTCGAGTAAGTTCGTAGGGTGTTATTGAGTTAGTGTGTGTGTTGGTTAGGAGCCCCGAGGGATCGGGAGTGAATTTGAGGTGGTTCAGGGTGTTTTTACACTTAGGAAAAGGGTCAGATTTGCTGCAATTTTTACACAGACATTTTACTCTTCGCGAACGCGGTCCTAGGCTCGCGTTCGCAGTGCCTTGGTGTTTCCCTCTTACGCGTTCGCTCTTCACTTCACGCGTTCGCGTAGTTCTAAATGATCCCCCTTTGCGTTCGCATCATTTCAATCACGAACACATAGCTTTACCAGCTCCTTCAACGCGTTCGCATAGCCCTTCACGCGTTCGCGTATAACAGTTCCTGGACCCCAGCAATTTCCTTCTACACGTTCGCGTCTGTCTCCACGCGATCACGATAGCTTACCCAGTTTACCCTTCGCGAACGCGGCCCCTCCCCCGCGAACGCGAAGGGCAATTTTGCCCAGCGAATTTTTAAGTTAAAAATAGAACAATAGCTCGAGATTTTAATAAAAATTCACGAACCCCTTTCTTCCCCATGCACTTAGGCGTCCATTGAAGCTCCCTTATATCAAAACTTCTTGGATATCACTGTATTGGAAATGGAACCGCGAGTAAAGCAATAGTTGAGGATTAAGTAGATTTTAAGGCTATGAGGTAAGTGTTTGGTTTAACCCTAGCTTGAGGGAATAGGAGTTGAGTCTTGTTGGTAATTGCTATATGATCGAGTACGATGTATATTCATGGTGACGAGTATCAATACATTGGTGTCTAGCATGACCGTGATTCCTTATAA
This sequence comes from Nicotiana glauca, assembly GCA_026770625.1. NCBI lineage: Eukaryota > Viridiplantae > Streptophyta > Magnoliopsida > Solanales > Solanaceae > Nicotiana > Nicotiana glauca. Next base: position 55,751 of record MU757948.1, read on the forward strand.
TGTGATTATAATGACTTGGCTATGAACTCCGTGTTTATTGGAGGATTTCTAGATGTTGTGAATAACATGTGAACGGTAAAATGATTAATTGGTTCTTGGGAGCTTTGGCTCGAATTATAATACGAATATTGAAGGCATACGAATTGACTTGATTAATTGGAGCGTTAACTCAAAATAGAAGAGTGAATTATGAGATGAGGAAAAGTAAGATAGCGTTGTTAATTATTCCCTTGTCAGGATGTTTGGTTGAACTTGTTGGATTCTTTCCCTTGCTGGGATGTTTGTCAAATATTTGCTTATTTTTACGTCTCAAATTGTGACTGTTGTTTGGGAAATCAATATGTTAAATGATATTAAGGAGTGGGTTGAACGCCGCAACAATGATATTGAGGATCGGGTTGCACGTCGGAACAATAATATGTGAGGATCGGGTTGCCCGCCGCAACAATGCTTCATGGTAATTGATATGGGTCGGGTTGCATGCCACAACAGTGATAATTATGGAGCGGGTTGCACGCCGCAACAGTTGTTGATATCATTTGTTGATAACGAGCGTTGATACCTTGTTTTCGGTGAATCTAACTACTTCAGTCTATTACTCTGGATAAATGTTAATATTGTGTCTCCCTATAGAATGTTTTCCCTCCCATGTTGTTAGTTGTTGGTATTTCGTTTTCGTTGTATAGTTATAACTGCACATGTTTATGTGGTGTCCAGTCTAGCCTCGTCACTACTTCGCCGGGGTTAGGCTAGACACTTACCAGCCCATGGGGTCGGTTGTACTGATGCTACACTTCTGTGCATTTTTGCACAGGTCCAAGTTTTGAGTAGCAGCAGCAGCAGCAGTGCGGGAGCAGGCTTTCATTATCATGAGACTGAGGTAGCCTTGCAGGCGTCCGTAAGCCCGGCGTCTCTTCTTTATGTTTTTCTTATTTTACTGTTGCCTCATAGTTTCGAGACAGACAGCTGTTATATTTCTTTCAGACCTTTGTATTTAGTTTATTCTAAGAAGTTCGTGAGTAATGTGACACTAAAACTTGGGTAGAGGCTATGTTCGACTGTTCCGCGTTTTGATTTGTAATTATCAGACAGACTTTCGCTATTGTTCTTATTAGTTTTAATGTTCTATATTCATGCAATAAACTATTAAAATAATTGTTTAGAATGGAAAAGGTAATTAAGTTGGCTTGCCTAGCTACCACGAGTAGGCGCCATCACGACTCTGATGGTGGGAAATCCGGGTCATGACATAATATTTCTTGTCAAAAGTATAGACTCAATGATTGGTTAACTTGGTAGTTAATTATGAATTTCGGCATCTCATCCATCGTGGCGGTATTGTAATAGTTAGAGTAAGACCTATGTAGGTCATGAGATGCAATGGGAGCATCGGATTTGTGAAATTTTGATTAATTCAAACAGAAATGTTATTGTGGTCCTATGAGTAAAGTGATGCAAAGTGTGAATTCAGTAGAGTTATGCAGTCATGTTTGAGTAAAGCGTATAGCGATTGATATGGTGATCGTATGTTGGAAACAAGCCTGGCATAAAATTCCAGATGATGGAATTGGGCTCTAAGGCTTATTTGCTTGAATAAAGGGGAGTATCTTCAGAATTTATCACGCTAATGTGCTCAACTAATTTGTGGTAGCACAGGAAGGTGCACGAGGTGCTAAGCAGTAATTTCAGGCTACTTCGGTAAGTTCTCAGCATGTTCGAGGACGAACGTATGTTTAAGTGGGAGAGAATGTAACGACCCGACCAGTCTTTTTGAGCCCTAGCGCATCGTTCAGCAGTCTGAGGCCATGAGCAGCTTCATTTCAGGTATTGTGACTTGTTCGCATGGTCGGAATTTAAATTCAGGAAGGTCGGAGTTAAGTTTAAATGAAAATTCTCATTTGAGAAGCTTAAAGTTGCAAAAATGAACTAGGATTGCATTTTTGAGTAAACGACCTCGGAATCGGGATCTGAAGGTTCCAGCAGGTTCGTATGATGATTTTAGACCTGGGCGCATGCCTGGTTCGGGTTTTGGATAACCCGGGAGCGTTTTGGCGCCTATTGTGGAAGTTAGCATTTTGGAAGAAATTTCTTAAGTTTGGTTTGAAGTGCATTTTAGCGTTATCGATGTCCGTTTGAGATTCCGAGACTGGGAGTAACTCTGTATGGTGATTCTGGAGCTGGGAGCGCGATCGGAAGTGAATTCGGAGGTTCGTAGGTCATTTTGAAGCCATTTGTCTAAAGATAGAAATTTGAAGGTTTTTGGGAAGTTTGACCGGAAGTGGACTTTTGATATCGGGGTCGGAATCCGATTCCGGAAGTTGGAGTAGGTCAGTAATGTCAAATACGACTTGTGTACAAAATTTGAGGTCAATCGGACGTGATTTGATAGGATTAAGCATCGGAAATAGAAGTTGGAAAGTTCAAAGTTCATAAAGCTGGAATCGAGGTGTAATTCATGGTTTTAGCATTGTTTGATGTGATTTGAGGCTTCGAGCAAGTCCGTAATGTGTTATTGGATTGGTTGGTATGATTGGTTGGGGTCCCGGGGGCCTCGGGTGGATTCTGGATGGTTAACGGATTGAAAAATGGATTTTTGGGAAGGCTGGTATTGTTGGTTGCTGGTATTTCCGCTTCTGCGGAAATGGGACCGCAGAAGCGAGGAAGTAACCGCAGAAGCAGTTTTGGTTGGAGCTGCAGGGATCTGCAGATGCGGTTTGGTTTTCGCAGAAGCGGTCCGCACTTGGGATGTGGAGAACCGCAGAAGCAGAAGGCCTGGATGTGGATGGGAGTCGCAGAAGCGGCAAGATATCCGCAGAAGCAGAACCGCTTAAGCGGTAAAATTTCCGCAGAAGCGGAAACGACTAAAGGAAGAGACTTGTTTTAAATCGGGGGTTTGGTTCGTTTCACCCATTTTTCATGGCTTGGGGGCGATTTTTGGAGAGCATCAAAGAGGGATTTCGTCATCTATGTTAAGGTAAGTTATCCCCACCACTCTTGAGTTGAATATATCAATTATATATGGCTTTAAGCATGGAAATTAGAGTAAATATTGAGGTTTTGGTTGAAAACCTAGAAAATTATAATCTTGGATTTTAGCCACGATTTTGAGTATGGAATTAAGAGAAAATTATGTATTTGAGTTCCTAAGGTTATGGGTAACCTTTATTTCAAAAAATTATAGATTTTGGGCATGTGGGCCCGAGGATATTTTGGTCATTTCACTAAGCGAAGTTGAGAATTTGTATAATCTGAATTGTTAACAAGTATTTAAGCATATTCTCATTAGTTTGTCGTCAATTGGCTAGTTTTGGTACATTGTGTATTGGTTCGAGCCTTCGGAAGGATGTAGAGTGCCGGTTATGAGTCTTCGGAGCGAGGTGAGTCTCCTTTCTAATTTTGTGAGGGGGAATTTACCCCATAGGTGAAGTCATTGATTATGTGCTCCTATTTGTGGGGGCTACATACGCACGAGGTGACGAGAGTTCGTGCGTAGGTACTATTATGCTAATGTCCGGGTAGTTAGGACCCATCATCATGTTATACTTGGAGTAATTATGATCCCATCGATGACTTGGATTGTTTAAATCACCTTTGGTTAGTAAACAAATTTAAAAAGAGATTAAACATCATTTCCTGAATTTTTAAACAGTGAATTGGTTTTATTTGGATAATTATCCCCCGATAAAATTCTAATTGGCTATCGAGCATGTATCTCATGTGTACCTGTGTCACATGGATGATTCACGAGCAGGGTGATTGTTTATTTTATGTTGACCGCGTCGCATGGATGATTCGTGAGCGGGGTAATAGATCACATTAAATTAATAAATGGATTTCTAAAAAGACTTAAACTTCGTTTTCTCAAATTATTGAAGAGAATTGGCCTTTCTTGGATAATTGCTCCATGTTGACTTCTTGACTGATTGTCTGTCTGTGTGTGTTAATTTTGGAACGGGCCGAACGCCTCGGTAGATTAATAGATGCATCTATAGCCGCGCCGTCGACCCTCGGCAAGTGCACATTTATTTCTGTTGGATCGGGCCGTCGCCTGGGTATGATTTGCGCATGCTTGTAGTGCTGCCTGGACTTATTTAAGTTGTTACATGCCTCACTATGGCTCGAGATCATTTTGTTAATAATGAAAAGAAATCTTGGAAATTCCTATGAAAGAATTATGTGTTTACTTATTTCCTCTATCTGGATTAACATCATGTTTAAAAATATAAATGCACTGTTTAATATGTTTATTAAGGATAAATAATCATTGGACTATTAGAGAGTGTCAGAGTTGACCATCTCGTCTCTATTCTTTCGGGATTAGGCGGGATACTCACTGATTACACTTTGATTACGCACTCATACTACACTTCTGTGCATTTTTGTTGCACAGGTATATACACCTCTAGCAGCCTGCTGAGCGTAGCAGCATGGATGACTTTGGGACTCGGTGAGCTGCATTGTTCGAGACGACCCGCACCTAGTATAGTTCCCCTCAGCATTTTTATTGATTCCTTGTGCACTGTATTTCGGACAGAGGTTGTATTTTATTCTTTCCTCGATAGTTCCTCGTGCACTTGTGACACCGAATTTTGGGGATGTATTTGGAAACCTTAAGAGTTGTTTAAATATTTTTTTTATTTATTCAGAAGAAATTACTGAGTCTTGTTTAAATCGTATAAAAGAAATATTTTTTTTCAAAATTATTATAATGAGAATTTAATTATGTATTTGAGTTGGCTGGCCTGACGGCGGTGTCCGACGCCACCACGACCCTTAGTGGATTTTGGGTCGTGACAATGTGTTTTCATTAGATTTATCCTGGTGCTTGTTGAATTACAAAGGACTGAATCATGTGAAGAAAGTACAGAAGCTACCAACTTCGTATTGTTGGTAAATCATATAAGATGTGGAGAGAATGAGGCACTATACGAGTTGACTCAACTGCCTTTGGAACTATGCTTTTGAAATACTAGATCGATCACAGAGTGTCTTGAACAAATAATCTCTTTTCTTCATAGTTGATAGGTTGCAAATTTGTTATTTGTGGCATATATTAACTTCTTTTGCATTAAACAATTTAGGAACACCTTACTGCTTTGCAACTCTCGAATATGATGTGTTTTCACTTTTCATTAGGCTGTAAAATATCCTGGCACTTACTAATGTAAAAAGATTGAGGAAAGTACAGAGCTAGTAGCTTCGTATAAGATTTGGAGAGAATGAGGTATTTTACGAGTTGACTCAACTACCTTTGGAAATATTGTATTGATCACAGAATTTCTTGAACAAATAATCTCTTCTCTTCATGGTAAATAAGTTCCAAAATTTGGATCTGTAGCATATATATAATCTATTATTGTCACGACCCGAATTTCCCACCATCGGGATCGTAATGGCGCCTACTCGCGGTAGTTAGGCAAGCCAACTTATTTATCCTTTCATTACTAGACAATTACTTTAACAGTTTACAACATTAATATAGAACCAGAAATTTAATAAGAACAATAGCGGAAGTCTAATTTTTAAATACGAATCAAAATGCAGAACAGTCAATCATAGCCTCTACCCAAGATTTGGTGTCACAGTACTCACGAACTAATAAGAATATACTAAATACAATGGTCTGAAAGAAATATATAAGTTGTCTATCTCGAAAACAATGAGGCAACACTTTAAAAGAGAGCATAAAGAAGAGACGCCGGGCCTGCGGACGCCTGCAAGGCTACCTCAGTCTCGTGAAAATGAAAACCTGCTCCCGCACTAATGCTGTTGCTGCTCCTCAAAACCTGTACCTGTGCAAAAATGCACAGAGTGTAGCATCAGCGCAACCGACCCCATGTGCTGGTAAGTGTCTAGCTTAACCCCGGCGAAGTAATGACGATGCTAGACTGGACACCACATAAACCTGTGCAGTTATAAATATACAGCGGCATGTCGATTACAAGGCGATTAACAACATGGGAGGGGAAACATGTTATGAGGAGATACAATATTAATAGCAATCCCAGGTAACAAAATTAAAGCAGCTTAGATTCACAATGAACAAGGAATCAACACTCAATACAAACATATGGTATCAATAACTGTTGCGGCATGCAACCCGCTCAATAATTACCATTGTTACGGTGCCCAACCCGATTCACAAATACCACTGTTTTGGCGTGCAACTCAACCCATGTCATTTATCATTTATCAATATTTCGGCGCGCAACCCGATCCTTAATATCCTTGTTGCGGTGCGCAACCCGCTCCTCAATATCATTTAACAGTCCGGTTTCCCAAACAACAGTCACAATTAAGGGACATAAATATAAGCAAATATTTGACAAAAATCTCAGCAAGGGAAAGAATCCAACAAGTTCAACCAAACGTCCCGGCAAGGGAATAATCAACAACGCTTTCTTTTTCTTACTTTTCTTATCTTATAATTCACTCTACCATTTTGAGCCAACGCTCTAAAGAATCTAGTCATTTCATATACTTTCAATATTCGTATCACAATTCAATCCAATGCTCCCAGGAATCAAATAATCATTTTACCGTTCACATGTTATTCACAACATATAGAAATTCTCCAATAAACACGGAGTTCACAACCAAGTCATGGCAATCACATTATAAGGTCTCACGGTCATGGTAGACACCGATGTATAGATACTCGTCACCATGCCTATACATCGTACTCTATCACATAACATTTAGCAACAAGACTTAACTCCTATTCCCTCAAGCTAGGGTTAAACCAAACACTTACCTCAAAGCCTTGAAATCCACTTAATCCTCAACTATTGCTTTACCTCGCGGTTCCACCTCCAATTCTCTCAAATATAATCAAAAATTGTTCAATTACTTTAATAAACATTATATGAATCAATTTGAATGCATAAAAATGATTTCTCAAGTTTTTCCAAAAAATTCCAAAAATGCCCTCGGATCCATGTGGTCAAAACCCTAGGTTCGGACCAAAACCTGGTTACCCATTCCCCCACGAACTCAAATATGTAATTTGTTTTGAAATCGGACCTCAAATTGAGGTCCAACTCCCCAATTTATAGAAAACCTAGGTTCTACCCAAAAACCACAATTTCACCCATGAAAATCCTTGATTTCAAGTGGAAAACATGTTTAATGATGTTAGAGATTGAAAGAGTCGAATAAAAATCAACTTACAAGTGATTTGGGATGAAGTTTGCTCCTGAAAAATCGCCTATGGTGTTTGGGTTTTGAAAGAATGGTGAAAAGTGATGAAATTTCGACTAAGTATAAAAATTGCTGGGCTACGGATATGGAAATTGCGAACCTAGGTTCGCAATTGCGAACAAAACAGGCTTGGGATTTGCGACATCTGGGATCGCATTTGCGAACTCAGGATGCCAGGGGAGCCTTCGCATTTGCGAACTGGGTCTCGCATTTGCGAACTTGTCCATCACATTTGCGATGCCTGGTTTCGCATTTGCGAAGCTTGGCTTACCTGGGCTGGTTTCGCATTTACGAACCATCCTTCGCATTTGCGATAGCTGGCCTTCGCATTTGCGAACCCTGGCTTCGCATTTGCGAAAATTGCAGAAGCCAAAATACCAGATCTTTACAAATGAGAAAATGCGATCCGATACCTATCAAAAACTCACCCGAGCCCTCGGTGCTCCAAACCAAACATGTACACAACCTCAAAAATATCCTACGGACTTACTCGTGCGATCAAATCGCCAAAATAACATCATTTACATAGAATCGAGCCTCAAAACACATGATTTTTCTTCTAAATGTCACACCTCCTTTTTCACTACACCCGCAAGGGCATAAAGGTGTTTTTCCAATTAAAGGACAATCGAAACGCGATTTATTAAAAATCAGAGTCGCCACTTGGAAAATTTATGGTGTCCCGAGTCAGCGGTTGAATCCCGAATCGAGGAAATTATTAACTCTGTTAACAGTCCGCGATCCAGAAATCCGAGTAAGGAATTCTATTAACCCGGGAGAAGGTGTTAGGCATTCCCCGGTTCCGTGGTTCTAGCACGGTCGCTCAACAGTCATATTTGGCTTATTTATTTAATTTTAGTACATGTTTTTGGATTTATGTCCTTAGCTCTGAACCGCTTTTACTATTATTATTTATTTTAAGAGAATTGCAACGTCGTGAAAACATGTCTCGAATCGCGTCACATAAATGCACCTGCAATTTTTGACACATTTCAACTTCGTTGAGATTTGGATTTGGGTCATGTAAATGTGCACCCGTGTTTAAGAAGGTAAGATTATTAAAAACGCGCCTAAAGTGACTAACGCGTTATTATCTTTGGGGAAGGCCGTGAAATTTGCTAAACGACTCATCCCGAAGTCTAAGTATTTTGTATAAACATTTACCGAGGGATCCACAATTTGTTTGTTTTGTTTAGCGAGGCTCGTCTCGTTTTATTGTTAAAGGGAAAACCTCAAGTAACGATGATTTTCTATCTTTTGTTTATCTCTAACACTAAAGAAAATTCCTAATCATTTAATATTACCTAATAGTTATTACTCCTGTGTCCATGGGCTCATATGTATTCATGTCTTAAATTATTTTGGGCTTGAACGCAGCCCGCATGGCAGGGCCATAAGAAGGGAAGGTCTGCAGGTTACTTGGGCCCAGATCCTGGGCCACCTGTTAAAATGCCAAAACCAAATGGCCTGAAGACAGGCCAATGGTAGAAACCAACGGACTAGGCCCAACGGTTATTTGTGCCAGTATCAATTTATCCAAATGCTGTTAACAACTATAACAAAGGAAAACGATGCACTGATACTCAAACTAATGAGATGTTGATCATTTGAATTTTCGATTTCATGCTCAAATTATTTTATCTACTCGTCGTCTGATGAGTTCTCGGATAGAGATAAAGTGAAAAACCAGTTGGAAACGTGATACTACTAACACAAAGCATGCTAGCTACTTTGATTTAATTCAAGCTCATATTACTAAATCAACACTCAAGTGATTCATGATTTTAAAAATAAACTACTGCAATCAATATTGAGACTTAACATGAACATGGCCTATGCATTAATTCTCAGCTCATTTGCTAACGTGTTAATACACCTAAGTATCACAGACTTCGGAATCATTTCATGTTTCAGCTATCTTTCTAATTTCAGTAGCTAGACTACACAATAATAAAACTATACTATGTCAAGGTGAATGAATGAATATCAGTCCATCAGTCCAAATTTAATTACGAAACTCCAATAATGAAATAGAAATTAAATGAACTAAACTATGACTAAACTCAGAAAGTAAAACAGGTTCAACAGGTGAGGAACATGAGATTCCATTCCAACGTTTGAAAATTACATCACCAAGGTTCAAAACATGTACCTGAAAGTCAAGTTGAAACGAAATAGAAGAAGAGAATCAGTAGCAGCAACAAGCAGGGATCAAATGCAGCCCAAAAATGTTTCAAAACCCAAGTATAACTAATATATCTACTCGAATCAGCAGAGAATGCCCAGAAATGAAATAGAAAATCAACACAATCAACAAGTAACCCCTAGTCGACTCAGGTTAATCAAATCCAATATCCAGATGATTCAAATAGGCTTTCACACCTCAGATTATCAAACAGAAACAGGAAATTCAAGCAATTTTGATCCTAAGTGAGCTAGAAGCTAGAATTAATGGCTGGAATTCGAAAATGACTTAAGGAGCACCAATACAACAATATGTTTTTGGATTTTCTATTGTATTTCTATTTTTTTTTTTCGGTTTTTTGCAGAAAACTAAGATCTAAAGAGTTTTGGATTTCAAATTCAAATCTCAGATGTATGAAACTTGAAGAATATTTTTTTGGGGGAATTTTTTGGTTTCCAAAAACTTGTTAATCAAGGCACTAGGGATGCCTTTTATAGGCGAGAAATGGGGCAGAATGTTCTGGAAGTATTTTTCTATTTTTCCCCCTTTTTATTTAAGAAATTGGTTATTAGACCCTAATTTTATGTCTTGTTAACCAAGTTACTGCATTAAAAATGCAGAAACTTACACTAAGGCCCCCTTCTAGAAGGCCCTAGGGTGTTCTTCTACCTATGGAATACCTATACTACCCTTATTCGGGTTCTAAAATTACTAGTTCTTAACAAACCAACCCTTTTAGATACCTATACTACCCTTACCCCCTCCCTGAAATTACTAAATTAAACAACCCCTTTACTTGAGTTAAAAATTAACTATAGTTAATCCTAGTGAATCTAAATCATCTATAACCAATCAACAAGCCTAATTAATTTGAAAAATGAATACTAAATTGAAGAACAATCACAACTAAATTAATTAAACTAATAAAATTTTAATTCAATCAATAAAATCAAACAGTATCCAAAACAGATTTGAAACTAAAATCTAACAGGAAACAAGGATCAAATTGCAAAGCTAATACTCATGTGTTTAAACCAAATACTACACTACTAATCAGAATTTCCAAACACCTGGCTAAATCAAAAATAAACTACAATAAAATCTAACTACACTTCGATTCGGATCCATCAAGACCAAATATCGACATTACTATAATTCAGGAATAGTTAGTGATTAAATCGAATACATCAACATCAAATTTACTGAAATTTAACAATCAACAACGAGACTTAACCAAAAATTGAACCACAATGACCAAGAAATTTCAGAAAAGAAGGAGAAAAAAATAAAACAAATACAAAACCTAGCAACAAAACATGCATGGAGGAACAAGAACAAAGAAGAAAATAAAATGAAAGATGAAGTACCTTTGATTTTGGCCCGGGCTTGAATCAGGTCACATTTGGAACTATTTGGACCACAACCGTCTTTAATCATGTGTTTTCAATAAGAAAACACATGATTAAAGACAGTCGTAGTGCCAAATAAAAGGAATCCCAATTTGGAACAGTTAGGTTTCCTGGCCGGATTTTGATTTGAAATTCGAGGATTTGGGTGAGGTTTAGAAGGAAAATAAGTAGAGATTTGGGAAGAGGGGATGAAGGAGGTCAAAAATTTTTAAAATCTATTTCGTGACAAATTCAACAATTAACCATTAAAAATTCAAAAGTGGACTATTTTTGTTATTTTCTTTATATTTTGTTCTAAAAATAGCTTAACCATTAAATAATCCTAAAATATGAAATTAGATCCCAAATGCAAGTGTCAAGCATATTTTTTATATTTTCATATGCATTAAAATGCACAAATAAAATGCAAACAATTAACACAAAATTCACAAAATTGCATAATAATGAAGAAAATTATTTTGTTTGAGTTTTTAGGAGTAATTCATTTAGGGCAAAAATTCACGTGCTCACAGCTGTCCCTCTTTGCTCGGGAACATGCAGAGTTCTTGGGCAAAGATAAGTGAGCGAATACGAGCGATTTTTTCCCGTCCGAATACTCCGTGTGAAGCAATTTTGAAAGAGTTGACCGCACCCTGTTTCGGAGGTTGCATACATATCCTAGGCTAAAAAGGAATCAGGTCGGTGTAGTTTAGGAAGGTCTGGTAGCTGGGACTACCAGGGGCTGTGATTTCACTCCTATTGATGCTGCTGCTGCTCGCTGACCTCCTTAATACACCGTGTTAAAATAAAAAGAAGCTAGCCTAAGCTACGATCTATGAATTACAAAAGGTCATATCTACGTATTCAAACTTGCTCTTGTGTTGCCTTGAACTTGTATTCTTCCGATGGAATTCTTACGTTGTTGCCTTGTATTGTGACCGGAGATCTTTTGCCATTCCTCCGATTGATGCTAGAAAAAGTATCCCCTTGTTCTCCAGGAGGGCTCCTGATTGCTGAACTTGAAAAGTATTCCCTTGTTCTCCAGGTGGGCTCCTGATTGCTGAACTTGAAAAGTATTCCCTTGTTCTCCAGGTGGGCTCCTGATTGCTGAACTTGAAAAGTATTCCCTTATTCTACAGGTGGGCTCCTGATTGTTGAACTTGAAAAGTATTCCTTATTCTCCAGGTGGGCTCCTTATTGCATCAAAACAAAGAAAATTTTCCGGCCCCAGTTTGGTGGCTGGGCACATCATGTTATCCAATATCGAAACTTGAAAACTAAAATTTGAATGCACTTCCCTTGTTTTCCAGGTGGGCGCCTGACTACTAAAACTTGAAATGTATTCCCTTGTTCTCCAGGTGGGCGCCTGACTGTTGAAACTTGAAATGTATTCCCTTGTACTCCAGGTGGGCGCCTGACTTTAACAAAATAGACAAACAAAGAAAATTTCCTACCCCAGTTTGGTGACTAGGCACATCATGTTATTCAATATCAAAAATTAAAAGCTAAAGTTTGAATTGTACTTTCCTTGTTCTTCAAGTGGGTGCCTGACTGCTGAAGCTTAAAAAGTATTCCCTTGTTCTCCAGGTGGGCTCCTGATTGCTGAACTTGAAAAGTATTCCCTTGTTCTCCAGGTGGGCTCCTGATTGCTGAACTTGAAAAGTATTCCCTTGTTCTCCATGTGGGCGCCTGACTTCTGAACTCGAAAAGTATTCCCTTGTTTTCCAGGTGGGCGCCTGACTTCTGAACTCGAAATGTATTCCCTTGTTCTCCAGGTGGGAGCCTGACTTCTGAACTTGAAATGTATTCCCTTGTTCTCCATGTGGGAGCCTGACTTCTGAACTTGAAATGTATTCCCTTGTTCTCCAGGTGGGCGCTTGACTTCAACAAAATAGACAAAACAAAGAAAAAATTTCTGCCCCAGTTTGATGACTGGGCGCGTTATGTTACAATTATTAAAAACTTGAAAAATTTGTCTTGCACTTCCCTTGTTTTCTAGATGGGTGCCTGATTGATGACACTTGAAATATATTCCCTTGTTCTCTAGGTGGGCGCCTGACTGCTGAGCTTGAAATGTATTCCCTTGTTCTCTAGGTGGGCGCCTGCTTGCTGAGCTTGAAATGTATTCCCTTGTTCTCCAGGTGGGAGCCTGACTTCAACAAAAAAGACAAACAAAGAAAATTTTCTGCCCCTTTCTCAACCAAAGAAAATTTTGTTAATATTAAATAATGGTTAGTTGCTGGCATTCTTGCTGGGTATGTCCTTGCTGCTTGGGCTTTACTCCGACCTGCTTCCCTGGAGTTGCCTTGAACCTCCTCGACTTCCTGACCGAATTTCAGCCCCCTGACTTTGATGACCCAAATGTTCTATCTTGTATTGTTGTTTTTGTGTTCTGACCCCTCTATCTGAAACTTCGCTTCTTCCCCACAATTATCTTATTAATCCACCGATGAAACTTCCAGTGGTCCTTTATGTCCTAGTTCATCTTTGATATATTCTGGCCCTATTGTGCTTTGCAACTGGGAAGCTGGCAGTTAGCCTTGACATCCTTCCTTTTATTTTGAACAAAATTGACACTGAAAGACCTCAAGAGAATGAAATGCAATGACCTCTAGGGTTAAGGATAGAGAGAATCCGAAAATGGATTATTTGTAATGAAGAAGGAGAAGAAGACTTATCTGAGTGGAACAGCTGGTGCCATTGATCATGCCATGCATTTTGGATTAACAGGCCTAGTTTGCCCAACCAATCAACTTTCAATTGCCCCTTTTGTTGTTCCGGTCTTTCATAATCTGCTTTTCAACCAAAATCCAAACCTTGCTTGTCCCGCCATGTTTTGAGCAGCTTTCAACCACAGACTTGTTTCATTTGCCTATTTGAAAACTCACTTTCGCCTTACGGTGCCCGTGAGGATTTTCACTAGCAAGACTCTCTCATTTTTGATTTCTCTCTCAACTCACGTCGCCTTATAGTGCCCGTGAAGGTTTTCACCAGTAAGACTCTCTCATTTTTAATTTCTCTCAACTCATGTCGCCCTATAGTGCCCGTGAAGGTTTTCACCAGTAAGACTCTCTCATTTTTATCATTTCTCTTCTTGTACCAGAGTTTTGCCCCTAATATGAATCACTTTACTTGCTCGCATTGGCACTTCCTGAAGCTTGATCAGAAGGTCTTTCTTTGGACCGTAATGCAGGCTTTTTGATGGTGTTTAGAAAATATGGTATAGAGGTTCAAAATAATTCATCATGGGTTTAACATTACAACTTTCGGAATCAGCCTTTTTACAACAATCACAACTTCTGCCCCAGTTTCTTTCTTGGGGACTTTCAGACTTTTATTTTGGTGTGACTGAACCTCAGAGAGAGGCTACCTACGTACCCTTTCGGGATCAAGTCAAACGTAGTTCAGGTCATAGAATTACTCTGTTGTTGCGATCTTCCTTTTCTTCCCCTTTTCTTTTCTTTCTTTTCATTTATTTTCCTCTCTTTTCTTTTCTTCATTTTCTTTTCTCTTCTTTTCATTTCTTTTATTTTTCTTTTCATCTCCTTATTTTTCTTTTCTCTTCCTCCTTTTTCTTTTCTTTTTTCTTTTCTTTTTTTCTTTCTTTTCTTTTCTCTTTTCCTCTCTTTTCTTTTCTTGTTCTTTTTCTTTTCTTTTGGATTATTCTTCTTATTTCTCTGATGATCTTCCTTGTTCGTGCATCCGCGTTTTGTTATTGATTCCGAAAGAGGGATACGAAAAAAAATAAAATACGGCTCAAAAGGGTAACAAATGATAAAGTGTTTGGATAGCAGAACAAAATGCCTTCGTCATTTCAATCTCAAAATACAATTAAGTACAATTAGACAAAGAAATCATACATAGTATCGCTTGACTGCATCAGAGTTTATAGCCATTTCTACACATTTTCCTTCCACATCTGTCAAATATAATGCGTCATTGGACAACACTCGGGTTACAACAAATGGCCCCTACCAGTTGGGGGCGAACTTTCCTTTTGCTTCAGCCCAATGAAGTAGGATACGCCTCAACACCAATTGCCCTACTTCAAACTTTCGCGGGCGCACTTTCTTGTTATATGCTCTTGCCATTCTCTGTTGGTACAACTGTCCGTGACATACTGCTTCCAATCTCTTTTCATCAATCACACTCAATTGTTCCAAGAGGGCTTTGACCCATTCAACATCGTCAATTTCCGCCTCGGCGATAATCCGAAGGGATGGTGTTTCAATCTCTGCGGGTATTACTGCCTCCGTACCATACACCAGTGAATAAGGAGTCGCCCCTACCGAAGTGTGGACAGTAGTCCGATAACCTAATAATGCAAAATGTAACTTTTCATGCCATTTCCTGGACCCTTCAACCATTTTCCGTAGTATTTTCTTGATGTTCTTGTTAGCTGCTTCGACCGCTTCATTCGCCTTAGGACGATATGGGGTGGAATTGCGGTGCGTGATCTTAAACTACTTACATATTTCCACAATCAGATGGCTGTTGAGGTTGGCACCATTGTCTGTGATGATTACCTTCGGGATTCCGACCCGACAAAAGATATTCGAATGCACAAAATCAACCACTGCCTTCTTGGTCACTGATTTGAAAGTTTTTGCCTCAACCCACTTAGTGAAATAATCAATGGCTACAAAAATAAATATATGCCCATTTGATTCTGTTGGTTCGATCTGCCCAATGACATCCATTCCCCAAGTAACGAAAGGCCGTGGTGCTGACATTGTATGCAATTTCGATGGCGGGGAATGAATCAAATCCCCATGTACCTGACATTGATGACACTTGCGCACGAAACTGATGCAATCACGTTCCATAGTAAGCCAGTAATAACCTGCTAGAAGAATCTTCTTTGCTAACACATATCCACTCATATGAGGTCTGCAAACGCCCGCATGCACCTCGGTGATGATAACTGTAGCCTGTTTAGCATCCATGCATCTCAATAAGCCAAGATCTGGAGTTCTTTTGTACAACACTCCTCCACTGAAAACAATCTGCTTGCCAAGCGTCGAATGGCTCTCTTTTGATCCCCTGTGGCCTGTGCCGGATATACTCCCATCCTGAGGTATTATTTGATATCATGGAACCACGGCTTAACATCAAATTCTTCTTCCACCATGCTACAATAGGAATGCTTATCTCGGACCTGAATATGCAACGGGTCCACATAAGCCTTATCTGGATGATGCAACATTGACGCCAAAGTGGCCAAAGCGTCGGCAGCTTCATTATGAATCCTTGGAATATGCCTGAAGTCTATTGACTGAAACCGTTGACAAAGTTCATGCAAACACTGCCGGTACGGTATGAGCTTTAAGTCTCGTATCTCCCAGTCTCCCTGAATCTGGTGCACTAGAAGATCCGAGTCACCCATGACCAAGATTTCCTGAACACCCATGTCTATAGCAAACCTCAAACCCAAGATACACACCTCGTATTCAGCCATGTTATTGGTGCAATAGAAACAAAGTTGAGCCGTAACAGGGTAGTGTTGCCCTGTCTCAGAAATAAGTACTGCTCCTATTCCGACACCTTTGGTATTGGCAGCCCCATCAAAGAACAATTTCCATCCTGGCTTCTCGACCTGTTCTAATTCCTCAACATGCATTGTCTCCTCATCAGGGAAATATGTCTTCAAAGGTTCATATTCATCATCAACTGGATTCTCATCTAGATGATCAGCCACCGCTTGTGCCTTCATTGCGGTCTGGGTCACGTAGACAATATCAAATTCTGTGAGCAAGATTTGCCACTTTGCGAGCCTCCCTGTGGGCATGGGCTTCTAAAAAATATACTTCAACGGGTCTAACCGAGAGATAGTATAGGTGGTATATGATGACAAGTAATGTTTCAATTTCTGCGCTACCTAGGTTAAGGCACAACACGTCCTCTCAATTTGAGTGTACTTCACCTCATAAGATGTGAACTTGTTGCTGAGGTAGTAGATCGCCTGCTCTTTCTTTCTTGTGATGTCATGCTGCCCCAGTACACAACCAAAAGAGTTATCCAAAACTGTCAGATAAAGGATCAAGGGTCTTCCCGGCTCTGGCGGGACCAACACAGGTGGACTGGCCAAATACTCCTTAATTTTGTCATATGCTGCCTGACATTCATCCGTCTATCTGACTGCAACATCTTTCTTTAACAGCTTAAAGATGGGCTCGCAAGTTGTTGTGAGCTGGGCAATGAACTTGCTGATATAATTCAACCTGCCAAGCAAACTCATCACCTCTTTCTTGCTCCTTGGCGGTGGTAGCTCCTGAATGGATTTGATCTTGGACTGGTCTAGCTCAATACCGCATCGACTTACCACGAACCCTAACAACTTTCTAGATGTGACTCCAAACGCGCACTTCGCTGGATTAAGTTTGAGATTGTACCTGCGGAGC
The DNA here is from genome assembly GCA_026770625.1 of Nicotiana glauca. NCBI lineage: Eukaryota > Viridiplantae > Streptophyta > Magnoliopsida > Solanales > Solanaceae > Nicotiana > Nicotiana glauca. Next base: position 72,925 of record MU757948.1, read on the forward strand.
CTCTGGAAAAACTTCCTCGGGTCCTTGACATGGTCACATTGCTTCCTCGACTTTATGATCATGTCGTCTACATAGACTTCAATTTCCTTATGTATCATGTCATGGAACATGGTGGTCATCGCCCTCAGGTATGTTGCCCCTGCGTTCTTCAACCCAAATGGCATGACCCTATAACAATGCATTTCCCAAGGCGTGATGAATGACGTCTTTTCTACATCATCCTCATCCATCAAAATCTGGTGATAGCCTGCATAACAATCCACGAAGGAACCAATCTCATGTTTGGAACAATTTCCAATCAATATGTGGATGTTTGGTAGTGGAAAATTGTCTTTTAGACTCGCCTTATTGAGATCACGGTAATCAACGCACACTCTGGTCTTGCCATCCTTCTTTGGCACAGGCACAACATTAGCTACAAGGTGGGATACCGGGTGACCCGGATGACCTTTGCATTAAACTGCTTGGTGACCTCTTCTTTGATTTTCGCACTGATATCGGTTTTAAATTTCCTCACCTTCTACTTGACAGGAGGGCATGCTGGGTCGGTGGGCAATTTGTGGACCACCAAATCGGTGCTTAAACCCAGCATATCGTCATATGACCACGCAAAAACATCTTTGTACTCAAGCAACACTTTGATTATCTCTTCTCTGAGCAGAGGTTCCAAATGGACACTTATTTTTGTTTCCCGTACATTCTCCTGATCCCCTAAATTGATTGCCTCTATGTCGTTCAGATTAGGTTTGGGTTTTTCTTTAAATTGGCTTAATTCTTTACTGATGTCTTTGAAGGCTTCCTCATCATCATGTTCTAGCTCGTCATCACACTCAATTTCTTGTATTATTATTTCGGAGTTAGATTAGCATTTAAGACTAGGCCGAAGACTCCTCATGCATGACACATCAGTCAAACCAGCATAAAAGGGACTGTCCAAGAAAGAAAAGAAAGACAAAATAAAGGCTATCAGGAATGAAAAAGGAATGAAATTGCATTTCATTAAAATTATAAGATAACAAGGTTTAACTCATTCAAACGGACGGAAAATAGCATCCGAATTACAACCTTGGAAATAACCCAGATTAAACTGAAAGGAAAATCAAAACTAACTACCAAGACTCCCTCCAGGTAGGAAGAGGAGTAGCTTCCCAATTATTAAGCTTTGCATGGGGCCCCACGAACTGCACACTTGCCTTACTTGGACCTTCTCCTGCCTCCAGCACATTCACCTCGTCAAACAGCTTTTCAAACCTCTCGATTAGCTCCTTGTCGGGTTCCACCACCACAGAATTAGGCATTACCGTTGTTGGGCACTTCTTAGTACCTGGCCGGACAAAGGAACGGGAAAGGCGGGGGATGGGTTTTGGAACGGTCCATGCTCTCTTTTTCATCTTTTTAGCTTGCCTTATGTCAGCAGTAGTGGGCTTGAAGCCTAAACCAAAAGTATCCAGGTTTCCAGGAAGAGATACCGGCTGTATGATTCCTTGCAATGAAGCACCCAAGCCTTTTCTAGGTAAGAATCCATTCTTTATCATTTCCGAAGCCACCATGACAGATGCAGCAGCTACCCTGGGTACAAGAATACACTTTCCTTCCGAGATCTTTGCAACTGATACTGTGTCCAAGACTTGGTAAACCCACAGACCTTTGTCATCCTCAGTTTCGTCGAAAGGCATAATGGTTTTACACGAACTATCTTCCCTATGCACCACAATTTCCTGTCGATCCCACTCGAATTTGACCATCTGATGCAAGGTGGACGACACTGCTTTTGCTACATGAATCCAAGGTCGGCCTAGCAAGAGATTGTAAGAAACAGCCACGTCGAGCACCTGGAACTCCATAGTAAATTCTACTGGTCCTATCGTCAGCTCTAACATAATATCCCTGACTGTGACCTTTCCTCCTCCATCAAATACCCGTACGTAAATGCTATTCTTGTGGATCCTTTCACAGTCCACAATTAACTTTTCCAGGGTAGAGAGAGGGCAAATGTTTGCACTGGACCCGTTATCAATCAACACCCAGGTGACCACTGAGTCTTCATATTTCATTGTGAGGTAGAGCGCTATATTATGCTCAGTGCCCTCCAAAGGCAGCTCATCATCAGAAAATGTAACCCTGTTCACCTCGAAAATCTTATTTGCTATTTTCTCTAGATGATTCACAGAGATCTTATCAAGAAAATAGGCTTCATTCAGAATGTTCATCAACTCCCGGCGGTGCTCGTCCAAATGGGTCAATAAAGATAGCAATGAGATCTGTGCCAGAGTCTTTATCAGCTGTTCTACAATGGAATAATCTTACGCCTTCATCTTTTTCAAGAATTCTTCTACTTCTTCTTCAGTTACGACCCTTTTTACTGGTGCTAGATAATCATTGGCTGCTTTAGATTTTCTCAGTTCCTCAGGGGTAAAGCATCTCCATGAACGAGTAAGTCCATGGGTTTCACAAACTTCTTCTTTAACTTCCTTCCCTTTGTACGCCACAGTCACTCAGCCGTAGTTCCATGGGACATCCTTTTCACTGACTATTGGTAACTGAGTCACTGGCTTAATGATAACAGGCTCTGTGCGAGCCCCTTTCATGATCACAACGGGCTTGACAACTGCTCCCGGCACCACCACTTTAATTGGCTCTTGTTCTACTGCGTCACTGCTCAAAGTCTCCTTCTTTATCACCACCACTGGTTCTAAACTGTCTCTTCTACCTTGATCAATTCTCTTATACAGATTGGTTTCTCATTTGACCTGTCCCCACTGGCTCTAATCATTATTACAGTTTGTGAAGGCTTCTTATACTCTCCCTTTTGAACTAACTCAATCATATGGGTCTCGTGAAGGGCTGGCAATGGATTCTGAGTGATGTTAGGTGTCTCTGGAGACTGCACCTCAATTTGGCGGGTATCAATGAGCTCCTGGATAGCCATTTTCAAATGCCAGCATTTCTCTGTATCATGTCCCGGGGCACCCGAGCAATACTCGCAACTCACCGAGTGGTCCAGGTTCCTTGGGGGAGGATTTGGCACTTTGGGTTCAATCGGACTTAACGTTCCCAATTGTCTCAATCTGTGGTATAAGCTAGTGTAGGACTCTCCCAACGGAGTAAAAGTTTTCTTTTTCTGCAGCCTATCATTTTTAGAAATAGGGTGGGGTCAAAAATTGGGCCCATTGGGGTTTCTGTAGGCTCTCGGAGATGGGTAGGTGCTCTGAGTAGGGTAAGTATTTTGTGGAGTGGGTGCACGCTATGGCGCCTGAGGTTGGGGGTATGTTTGGGCATTGTGGACAGAGAAATGGGGGTGGGAGGTGGATAGTAGTGTTGTGGTGGGCCATATGGGGTGTGTGGGTAGGTTTGGGGATGGGGGCGTGGTTGGTGATAATATGGTGATGGACCCCTAGACCAAGCTCTCGATTCCAATACTGTAACATCTTCTTTATTTTTCTTACCCAATGCCCCTCCAGTGCCATTCTGGATAGCCTGGGTAGTTGCTTTAATCGCCGAATAGCTTATAATTTTGTTAGACTTGAGACCCTGTTCCACCACACTTCCCATTTTCACTACCTCATTAAAAGTTCTTCCAACTGCCGATACCAGATGACCATAGTAGGTAGGCTCCAAAGCCTGTAGAAAATAATCGACCATCTCGCGTTCCTTCATTGGAGGATCAACTCTTGCGGCCTGTTCTCTCCACCGAAAACCGTACTCTCTGAAGCTTTCCCCGTGCTTCTTCTCAATTTTTGTCAGTGATAGATGGTCGGGGACAATCTCTAGATTATATTGAAAGTGGCCTGCAAATTCTTGAGCCAAATCATCCCAGGTGTACCATCGAGCATGATCTTGCCACGTGTACCATTCCAAAGTAGCACCACTGAGACTTTGACTAAAGTATGCCATTAATAAATCATTCCTTCTCCCAGCGCCTCTCATCTTACTGAAAAATCCTCTCAGATGGGATACTGGGTCACATGTCCGTCATACCGATCAAACTTGGTAACTTGAATCCCGCGGGCAACTGGACGTCGGGAAACAAGCACAGGTCCTTGTAGGCCACACTTACCTGTCCTCCTAGATCCTGCATATTTCTAAACGATTGCTCTAAGCTTTTCACCTTTCGTATCATCTCCTCCTGCTTAGGGTTTTTGCGAGGCTTCTCTTCTTCAGCTGAGATATCAAGACGGGGAGTGTAAGGGTATGGTTCTGGAGGTTTGAAGGTGGGTTCAGGTGGGTAATAGTGGTTTTCCTGGGTTTGGAACAGGGGATCACTAGAAGATCTGTGTAATGCGTCGGGTGGAGGAGCCACAAACACATGAGTAGTTGGTGGTGGATGGCATGGGATTTGTTTAGGCGGCGGGGGTGGTGTTTGGGAAGTAGTTGCATAGTATTGCTGGTAGGTAGGGTATGCCGGAAAGGAATTGACTGTAGGAGGATCTTGTGGCTGGACTAATGGTTGGATGTAGGCAGGGTTAGCAGGATAGGCCTGTAGTGGGTGTCCCTTTGCCCAAGCCTGGTACATTTCGTCCATCTGTTGTTTCAGTTTATACATTTACTCCTTCATTGCATTGACATCCACAACTTCTTCCTCCCTAGACGGGTCGACAATTCTTGCTTCTAACTCTTAGTTGACCATTTTTTACTTATCTTTAGAGCGGGTGTTGTATGAGTGGGTTGCCAGAATTCCAGTCAACTTAACCACCTGCCTGAACTCATTATCAACAACAACGTTGTTAGCGGTTAGGGCATTAACAAATAGATAACCGCACATTTAGGGAATGAATGCACCTAGGCAGTTAACGGTTTTTATTATGCATTTGCTCGACTGCTTGCGTCATCCCGGCTTTCATTTATTCCTGATCGCAACTTTTCTTCTATTTCTTTGCCCTTGCTTTTCTCATTATTCCTGCTTTCTTGTACTTTCATTGTTTCTTTCGTTTGGTTTCATATCTTTCTTTGTTTTCCGCTTTTCCTTTCTTTCTCTTTTGTTTTTCTTCTTTTCCCTTTTTTGTCTGTTTGTTTTTCCTTTTTCATATGGTTACGGTCAGATCCTATGGTGATTGCCTACGCATCATGACCACGTATGAATCAGACCAATCGTAATTCTAAAAAATAAATGCAAAAATAGAAGCAAAATGTTTTGGAATTTTCAATTTTAGTAATAGCAAATATTTCGATTACAAAGACTCAAAACAGACGCATTAGGACAACTAACAGACTCTAAATGACAAGAAGGACTACAAACTTCACCAATAATTATTCTACTTCAAAAATGAAAATGTAGACTGACTCGAAAAGAAAATATAGACTCAGACAACTGACAAACTCTGGTAAAAGGAAATACAGACTCCAATGACAATCATGAATACATTAAAGCTCCTGGTGCCCGCGAGACATCGTTCGGTCTCGCCGCGGGCCTATATGCAAGTTCCCCTTGAAGTCTGTCCAGGTCGCTCATTATTTGTTTCACAAATATCATCACTGAGGCAAAGAAGGTAGTCTGAGTCATGTTCTCGCATATTTGGCATTTCCTGGTAATGCAGTGAGCAATAGCTAGGATTCTTTCTCTGATTATGCCCTTTTCCTGAAGCAGCCGCCCTATTTGTTGGGCCCTGGCCTCCAAAGTATGTTGATTTCGTTCCTGGAGTTGTTGCAGGTCTATTTCTAATTGTGCTAATGTTGTGTAGCAGTGTTCTCTTTCAACCTTGAATTCTTTTGCCTGTTTGATCATTTTGCTTTCTGCGGCAATAACCTTTTTCCTCAATCCCGTGACCTCGTTATCGTGTTCTTCTCTTAACTGTTTAACCATGCGGGCTCGTTCTTCTGCATTTTTAGCCAACTATTTTTGAACCCCGGCTAATTCCCTTTCCGCTTTGTTGAGGTCAAAACTGTAGTCGTTTACTTTTTGCCTTAAATTTTCTATAAGCTTTGCATCTTTGGTACTCCTAATAGGATTTTTTCAGCCGCTATCTTCATCTTTTGGATTTGGGCTCGTAAGACTTTATTTTCTTTGGCCAATTTCTTTTTCTCGCCTTCATCAACTGCGGCTTGCACGCTGTTTTCAAACCTAAGGTCTTGGACCTGCTTTTCCAACTCTCCTATTTTTGTCCTGTACTCATTTTCTTTAGCTAACCAAGCCCACTGTTCTTACGACGATTCATCAAACTCCTGGAGGTGAGACCTTTTGGTCGGCCTCCCAAATGCAACTTCCCTTCTATACCAAGCATGATAATCAGGTGACACTTCTCCTTTAGCTCAATCTCAGACACAGGTATTCGCTGCCAAATATTGACATTCGCTCCAGACCTAGCAAACCTTTTCTTTAGGAAATTGGCCATCGGGACCAATCTCGACCACTTGCATACTAAGGTCGTCATCCTTCGGAACTATCTGGCATTTAGCGAGTTGCCTCAAAACCCGGTACGGGGCGTAAGGCCGAATGCTTCTGAGACCCATCAAGAGGAAATACAGCCTTGCTGCTGGCATATATATGATTTCATCAATAGGCAACCATCCGAAAGTCCACTCTATTTGACTGGCAGTGAGAGATCGAAAGTATGTTGTCCAGCCTGTGAATCCTTCAGGCAAGTTGACCCCCTTAATCCTCGTATAAAACTCCTCTATACAGGTTTTCTCGGTAGACCCATAACTCAGGAACTGAGGATGATGGCACAGGTGTTCAGTCATCCACATTTGCAATAGTAGATTGCACCCCTCGAAGAAGTCTCCTCCGGCTTTGTAGGCTGTAAGGGCACGGAACAGTTCGGCTAATATCATAGGTGCAAGAGTGTTTTTGGCTTGAGTGATTAAAGTGCTGACGACCCCCGCAATTTTTATGTCGATGTTACCATCCTTCCTTGGGAAGACCAAAAGCTCCAAAAAGACCACCATGAAAGCAACACGTCTATGTTCCTCCCATTTTTGGCGGTTTGCTTTGCTACATATCTTGCTTTCCGGGTTGTTGAACCCCCCGATGTGGCCATATCTATGGTATATGAAGTGTGGGGTACAAAATCCCTTTGCCAAATCCGTGTTATGAACCATCCTGATTATCTTCAGAGAGTCTAAGAATCTGTGTATAGCTACGGTTCTTGGGGCAATCAAGTACTTGTGCCTTAAAGGAACCTCGACACTTCCGATGTACCCAACTATTTCTTCTAGGGTCGAAGTGAGCTCAAAGTCTGAGAAATGGAACACATTATGTGCCGGGTCCCAACACGTGACCAAAGCTCTGATGATGTCTCCCCGAGGCTCAATCTCCAATGAACTGGTAAGCCCTTTCAAATATTTGTTGACCTCGCTCTGTCCTTCTTTGCCCAGATCGTTCCACCATAGACGCAACTCCAAAGGGATTTTATTTATGATTGAGAAAGGTTCGTTTTGAATAGTGCTCATCCTGCACATTTATTAAGGTGATTTATTCACTTATTTTGACCTCAAGGAAAAATGACCCCATTCTTTTCATTCAAATTTTGATTCAAAATAAAAAGCTAGTTTCGCGAATACGGCCTTTCAGCACTTCGGGTGAAGATTTTAAGGTTGTGCCCGCTAACCGTTAAAACTGACCCAGGGTGGCTGTTCTTGCAAAGGCAGCCTTCTGGCGCCCCTTTAGGGTCATTCGGCTTGTTTTAGACAAGAATAGCTTCTCCAGACTTATTCATGACAAAAGTTAAAATTGTGGTTTTTGGCTAGTTTTGCAAAAAGGGTGGTTGGACCCGATGAGGGTTGCCTATGTATCTCACATCTGGTGAGAATCAAACCAGCCTAATTCGGGCAAATAAGCTAACTATTTTTTGAAAACGAAACTCTTTTGACAAATACACTATTTCGAAAAACAGGACTCTTTTTATATTTTCTTTTCAACAAGCTATTTAAAAATAAAACTCTTTTGTTTTCTTTTCTTTTATTATGGACAAATAAAACAAACCATTTTTAAGAACAAATTTCCCTTTTTTCCTTTTTTCTTTTCCCTAAAAAATTCGGCAGAGTTTCGACTCTATTTTGACACTAAAACAAGTAATTAACTCTCTACACTGCTATTTCTCTCTTTTGTTCAATTTTTCCAAATATTCAAGCCGATCAGCATGCGAGTCCGAGGCAAATAAATGTACATGCAACACGTAAGATGCATCATTGTGGTCTTTTCATATCCAGTTACCTGTCCTAGATGGACCCAATCCCTGTGTTGAGTCCCCTAAGTCATATGCATGTGATGCAAATAAGCGCTCCTACTAGGGATCCGGCATGAAGTCAAGTTTTCTAGGTTCAAAGCCTAGGTATATGTTCTAGACTGTGTACCCAAGTGGACAACTCGAGTAGAGGAGGGGGCTACGTACCGGGAACCAAAAGTCCATCCGGCTTAGTAACTTGTCCGGCCTCTGTCTTATTTCAGGGTACGACACTAACAGAATAGGGAGTCTCAACCAGTAAGCACATCCCCGGAGGTGAGCAGAGAAGAGTTTCGCCACAGTTCATATACAGTTCAGATAATATAAAAGCGGTAAAGCATTTAGCACATTTAGCATGGAAACATGTAAGAAAATCAGATAAAGCAAAACATAACAATTATTCCAAGCTCGAATTCTTAAACCCTGAACCAAAGTTCTGGGTTTGTCATTCTCAGAAGAGTTGCCAGAGCTGTCACACCTCCTTTTTCACTACACCCGCAAGGGCATAAAGTAGTTTTTCCAATTAAAGGACAATCGGAACAGGATTTATGAAAAATCAGATTTGCCACTTGGGAAATTTATGTTGTCCCGAATCACCGGTTGAATCCCGAATCGAGGAAATTATTGACTCTGTTAACAGTCCGCGATCCAGAAATCCGAGTAAGGAGTTCTGTTAACCCGGGAGAAGGTGTTAGGCATTCCCGGGTTCTGTGGTTCTAGCACGGTCGCTCAACTGTCATATTTGGCTTATTTATTTGATTTTAGTACATGTTTTTGGATTTATGTCCTTCGCTCTGAACCACTTTTATTATTATTATTTATTTTAAGAAAATTTCAACGTCGTAAAAACATGTCTCGAATCGCGACACATAAATGCACCCGCAATTTTTGACACATTTCGACTTTGTTGAGATTTGGATTTGGGTCACATAAATGTGCACCCGTGTTTAAGAAGGTAAGATTATAAAAACGCGCCTAAAGTGACTAACGCGTTATTATCTTTGGGGAAGGCCGTGAAATTTGCTAAACGGCCCATCCCGAAGTCTAAGTATTTTGTATAAATATTTACCGAGGGCCCCGCAATTTGTTTGTTTTTTTAGCGAGGCTCGTCTCGTTTTATTGTTAACGGGCAAACCTCAAGTAACTATGATTTTCTATCTTTTGTTTATCTCTAACACTAAAGAAAATTCCTAATCATTTAATATTACCTAATAGTTATTACGCCTGTGTCCATGGGCTCATATGTATTCATGTCTTAAATTATTTTGGGCTTGAACGCAGATGGCAGGGCCATAAGAATGGAAGGTCTGCAGGTTACTTGGACCCAGGTCCTGGGCCACCTCTTAAAATGCCAAAACCAAATGTCCTGAAGACAGGCCAATGGCAGAAACCTACGGACTAGGCCCAATCGTTATTTGTGCCAGTATCAATTGATCCAAATGCTGTTAACAAATATAACAAAGGAAAATGATGCACAGATATTCAAACTAATGAGATGTTGATCATTTGAATTTTCGATTTCATGCTTAAATTACTTTATCTACCTGTCGTCTGATGAGTTCTCAGATAGAGCTAAAGTGAAAAACCAGTTGGAGACGTGATACTACTAACACAAAGCATGCTAGCTACTTTGATTTAATTCAAGCTCACATTACTAAATCAACACTCAAGTGATTCATGATTTTAAAAATGGACTACTGCAATCAATATTGAGACTTAACATGAACAGGGCCTATGCATTAATTCTCAGCTCATTTGTTAACGTGTTAATACACTAAGGATCACAGACTTCGGAATCATTTCTTGTTTCAACTATCTCTCTAATTTTAGTAGCTAGACTACACAATAATAAAACTATACTATGTCAAGGTGAATGAATGAATATCGGTCCATCAGTCCAAATTTAATTACGAAACTCGATTAATGAAACAAAAATTAAATGAACTAAACTATGACTAAACACAGAAAGTAAAACAGGTTCAGCAGGTGAGGAACATGAGATTCCATTCCAACGTTTGAAAATTACATCACCAAGGTTCAAAACATGTACCTGAAAGTCAAGTTGAAACGAAACAGAAGAAGAGAATCAGCAGCAGCAACCAGCAGGGATCAAATGCAGCCTAGAAATGTTTCAAAACCCAAGTATAACTAATATATCTACTTGAATCAGCAGAGAATGCCCAGAAATGAACCAGGAAACCATCACAATCAAAAAGTAACCCCTAGTCGACTCAGATTAATCAAATCCAATATCCAGATGATTCAAGCAGGCTTTCACACCTCAGATTATCAAACAGAAACAGGAAATTCAAGCAATTTTAATCCTAAATGAGCTAGAAGCTGGAATTAATTGTTGGAATTCAAAAATGACTTAAGGAGCACCAATACAACAGTATGTTTTTGGATTTTCTATTGTATTTCTATTTTTTTTTTTTTTTGGTTTTTTTCAGAAAACTAAGATCTAAAGAGTTTTGGATTTCAAATTCAAATATCAGATCTATGAAACTTGAAGACTATTTTTTGGGGGAATTTTTAGGTTGCCAAAAACTTGTTAATCAAGGCACTAGGGATGCCTTTTATAGGATAGAAATGGGGCAGAATGTTTTGGAAGTATTTTCCTATTTTTTCCCCTTTTTATTTCAGAAATTGGTTATTAGACCCTAATTTTATGACTTGTTACCCAAGTTAATGCATTAAAAATGCATAAACTTACACTAAGTCCCCCTTCTAGAAGGCCCTAGGGTGTTCTTCTACCTATGGAATACCTATACTACCCTTATTTGGGTTCTAAAATTACTAGTTCTTAACAAACCATCCCTTTTAGATACCTAAACTACCCTTACCCCCTCCCTGAAATTACTAAACCAAACAACCCCTTTACTTGAGTTAAAGATTAACTTTAGTTAATCCTAGTGAATCTAAATCATCTATAACCAATCAATAAGCCTAATTAATTTGAAAAATGAATACTAAATTAAAGAACAATCACAACTAAACTAATTAAACTAACAAAATTGTAATTCAATCAAGAAAATCAAACGGTATCCAAAACAGATTTGAAACTAAAATCTAACAGGAAACAAGGATCAAATTGCAAAGCTAATACTCATGTGTTTAAACCAAATACTACACTATTAATCAAAATTTCCAAACACCTAGTTAAATAAAAAATAAACTTCAATAAAATCTAACTACACTTCGATTCGAATCCATCAAGACAAAATATCGACATTACTGTAATTCAGAAATAGTTAGTGATTAAATCGAATACATCAGCATCAAATTTACTGAAATTTAACAATCAACAACGAGACTTAACCAAAAATTGAACCACGGTGATCAAGAAATTTCAGAAAAGAAGGAGAAAAAAATAAAATAAATACAAAACCTAGCAACAAAACATGCATGGAGGAACAAGAACAAAGAAGAAAATAAAATGAAAGATGAAGTACCTTCGATTTTGGCCCCGGCATGAATCAGGTCACATTTTGAACTATTTGGACCACAACCGTCTTTAATCATGTGTTTTCAATAAGAAAACACATGATTAAAGACAGTCGAAGTGCCAAATCAAAGGAATCCCAATTTGGAACAGTTAAGGTTCCTGGCAGGATTTTGATTTGAAATTCGCGGATTTGGGTGAGGGTTCGAAGGAAAATAAGTAGAGATTTGGGAAGAGGGAATGAAGGAGGTCAAGGGGTGTTATTTTGGTCATGTTTGGATGAACTAGAATTTTGAAAGGATTTTAGATTTGAAATTCGAGAAAATCGGCACAGAATTGAGGGGAATGGATTTGAGGATTGGAAAGAGGAAGGAAAGAGGATTCTAAGGTGTATTTTTGGGTGGGAAAGGAGCATCGCCGTCGCCGGCGGCGATTTCCGGCCGGCGGACGGCAGAGATGCGACGAGGGGATGGTGGTGTTACACTGGCGGCTGGAGACGGGGGAGGGGTACGAGGAGGGTGATATATGTTTAGGGTTTTGAGTTAATTTTCGGACAGTTTTATCAAATTGTTTGGGTTGATGAGGGCCGTTGGATTATGGGCGATGGATGGCCAGGATTAGATGGTGCCAAAAAGGCGTCGTTTTGGCCTATTAAAAAGGGCAGGCCGGGTATTTGGACGGGTATGGACGGGCGTGACATTGGTTTGGGCTGAGTGAAGTTAATTAGATGGCCCAATTAGGCATTATTGAGGCAGACCCCTTTTAATTGCTTTTGTTTTCATTTTTTATTTCTTTATTTATTTATTTTTTATTCTTTATTTAATCTTGTATTTTTCCTAATTTTATAAAATACAAAAATAAAAATAAAACCTAATTTATTCTCAAAATTAAGCTAATTACTTCCTAAAATTGTTTAAAATCTATTTCGTGACAAATTCAACAATTAACCATTAAAAATGCAAAAGTGGACTATTTTTGTTATTTTCTTTATATTTTGTTCTAAAAATAGCTTAACCACTAAATAATCCTAAAATATGAAATTAGATCCCAAGTGCAAGTGTCAAGCATATTTTTTATATTTTTATATGCATTAAAATGCACAAATAAAATGCAAACAATTAACACAAAATTCACAAAATTGCATAATAATGAAGAAAATCATTTTGTTTGAGTTTTTGGGAGTAATTCATTTAGGGCAAAAATCACGTGCTCACAGCTGTCCCTCTTTGCTCGGGAACACGCAGAGTTATCGGGCAAAGATAAGTGAGCAAATACGAGCGATTTTTTCCCGTCCGAATACTCCGTGTGAAGCAATTTTGAAAGAGTTGACCGCACCCTGCTTCGGAGGTTGCCTACATATCCTAGGCTAAAAAGGAATCAGGTCAGTGTAGTTTAGGAAGGTCTGGTAGCTGGGACTACCAGGGGCTGTGATTTCACTGCTATTGATGCTGCTACTGCTCGCTGACCTCCTTAATACACCGTGTTAAAATAAAAAGAAGCTAGCCTAAGCTACGATCTATGAATTACAAAAGGTCCTATCTACGTATTCAAACTTGCTCTTGTGTTGCCTTGAACTTGTTTTCTTCCGATGGAATTCTTACGTTGTTTCCTTGTATTGTGACCGGAGATGTTTTGCCATTCCTCCGAGTGATGCTCGACTGCATATATGTCTCTATTCTTCAGGTGGGCTCCTGATTGCTAAACTTGAAAAGTATTACCTTGTTCTCCAGGTGGGCTCCTGATTGCTGAACTTGAAAAGTATTCCCTTATTCTCCAGGTGGGCTTCTGATTGCTGACTTGAAAAGTATTCCCTTATTCTCCAGGGGGGCTCCTGATTGTATCAAAACAAAGAAAATTTTTCTGCCCCAGTTTGGTGGCTGGGCACATCATGTTATCCAATATCGAAACTTGAAAACTAAAATTTGAATTGTATTTCCCTTGTTTTCCAGGTGGGCGCCTGACTACTGAAACTTGAAATGTATTCCCTTGTTCTCCAGGTGGGCGCCTGACTGTTGAAACTTGAAATGTATTCCCTTGTACTCCAGGTGGGCGCCTGACTTCAACAAAATAGACAAACAAAGAAAATTTTCTGCCCCAGTTTGGTGACTAGGCACATCATGTTATCCAATATCAAAAATTAAAAGCTAAAAGTTGAATTGTACTTCCCTTGTTCTTCAGGTGGGCGCCTGACTGCTGAAGCTTGAAAAGTATTCCCTTGTTCTCCAGGTGGGTTCCTAATTGCTGAACTTGAAAAGTATTCCCTTGTTCTCTAGGTGGGCGTCTGACTTTTGAACTCGAAAAGTATTCCCTTGTTCTCCAGGTGGGTTCCTAATTGCTGAACTTGAAAAGTATTCCCTTGTTCTCTAGGTGGGCGTCTGACTTTTGAACTCGAAAAGTATTCCCTTGTTCTCCAGGTGGGTTCCTAATTGCTGAACTTGAAAAGTATTCCCTTGTTCTCTAGGTGGGCGTCTGACTTTTGAACTCGAAAAGTATTCCCTTGTTCTCCAGGTGGGTTCCTAATTGCTGAACTTGAAAAGTATTCCCTTGTTCTCTAGGTGGGCGTCTGACTTTTGAACTCGAAAAGTATTCCCTTGTTCTCCAGGTGGGTTCCTAATTGCTGAACTTGAAAAGTATTCCCTTGTTCTCTAGGTGGGCGTCTGACTTTTGAACTCGAAAAGTATTCCCTTGTTCTCCAGGTGGGCTCCTAATTGCTGAACTTGAAAAGTATTCCCTTGTTCTCTAGGTGGGCGTCTGACTTTTGAACTCGAAAAGTATTCCCTTGTTCTCCAGGTGGGCGCCTGACTTCTGAACTTGAAATTTATTCCCTTGTTCTCCAGGTGGGAGCCTGACTTCTGAACTCGTAATGTATTCCCTTGTTCTCCAGGTGGGAGCCTGACTTCTGAACTTGAAATGTATTCCCTTGTTCTCCAGGTGGGCGCCTGACTTCAACAAAATAGACAAAACAAAGAAACATTTTCTGCCCCAGTTTGATGACTGGGCGCGTTATGTTACAATTATTAAAAACTTGAAAAATTTGTCTTGCATTTCCCTTATTTTCCAGGTGGGCGCCTGATTGATGACACTTGAAATGTATTCCCTTGTTCTCTAGGTGGCCCCCTAACTGCTGAGCTTGAAATGTATTCCCTTGTTCTCCAGGTGGGCGCCTGCTTGCTGAGCTTGAAATGTATTCCCTTGTTCTCCAGGTGAGAGCCTGACTTCAACAAAATAGACAAACAAAGAAAATTTGTTGCCCCTGTCTCAACCAAAGAAAAATTTGTTAATATAAAATGATGGTTAGTTGCTGGCATTCTTGCTGGGTATATCCTTGCTGCTTGGGCTTTACTTCGATCTGCTTCCCTGGACTTGCCTTGAACCTCCTCGACTTCCTGACCGAATTTCAGCCCCCTGACTTTGATGACCCAAATGTTCTATCCTGTATTGTGTTTTTGTGTTTCTGACCCCTCTATCTGAAACTTCGCTTCTTCCCCACAATTATCTGATTAATCCACTGATGAAACTTTCAGTGGTCCTTTATGTCCTACTTCATCTTTGATATATTCTGGCCCTATTGTGCCTTGCATCTGGGAAGCTGGCAGTTAGCCTTGACATCCTTCCTTTTATTTTGAACAGAATTGACACTGAAAGACCTCAGGAGAATGAAATGCAATGACCTCTAGGGTTAAGGATAGAGAGAATCCGAAAACGGATTATTTGTAATGAAGAAGGAGAAGAAGACTTATATGAGTGGAACAGCTGGTGCCATTGATCATGCCATGCATTTTGGATTAACATGCCTAATTTTCCCAACCAATCAACTTTTTATTGCCCCTTTTGTTGTTCCGGTCTTTTATAATCTGATTTTCAACAAAAATCCAAACCTTGCTTGTCCCGCCATGTTTTGAGCAGCTTTCAACCATAGACTTGTTTCATTTGCCTATCTGAAAACTCACCTTCGCCTTACGGTGCCCGTGAGGGTTTTCATCAGCAAGACACTCTCATTTTTGATTTCTCTCCTCGCCTTATGGTGCCCGTGAAGGTTTTCACTAGTAAGACTCTCTCATTTTTAATTTCTCTCAACTCATGTCGCCTTATGGTGCCCGTGAAGGTTTTCACCAGTAAGACTCTCTCATTTTTATCATTTCTCTTCTTGTACCAGAGTTTTGCCCCTAACATGAATCACTTTAATTGCTCGCATTGGCACTTCCTGAAGCTTGATCAGAAGGTCTTTCTTTGGACCGTAATGCGGGCTTTTGGATGGGGTTTAGAAAGAATGGTATAGAGGCTCAAAATAATTCATCATGGGTTTAACATTACAACTTTCGGAATCAGCCTTCTTACAACAATCACAACTTCTGCCCCAGTTTCTTTCTTGGGGACTTTCGGACTTTTATTTTGGTGTGAATGAACCTCAGAGAGAGGCTGCCTACGTACCCTTTCGGGATCAAGTCAAACATAGTTCAGATCATAGAATTACTCCGTTGTTGCGATCTTCCCTTTCTTCCCCTTTTCTTTTTTTTCTTTTCATTTATTTTCCTCTCTTTTCTTTTCTTCATTTTCTTTTCTCTTCTTTTCATTTCTTTTCTTTTTATTTTCTTCTCCTCATTTTTATTTTCTCTTCCTCTTTTTTCTTTTCTTTTTTCTTTTTTCTTTTTCTTTATTTTCTCTTCTCTTTTCCTCTTTTTTCTTTTCTTGTTCTTTTTCTTTTCTTTTGGATTATTCTTCTTGTTTCTCTGCTGATCTTCCTTGTTCGTGCATCT
Source organism: Nicotiana glauca (assembly GCA_026770625.1). Lineage (NCBI taxonomy): Eukaryota > Viridiplantae > Streptophyta > Magnoliopsida > Solanales > Solanaceae > Nicotiana > Nicotiana glauca. The sequence goes on from MU757948.1 coordinate 89,283, forward strand.
GCGTTTTGTTATTGATTCCAAAAGAGGAGTACGAAAGAAAATAAAATACGGATCAAAAGGGTAACACAGGATAAATTGTTTGGATAGCAGAACAAAATGTCTTCGTCATTTCAATCTCAAAATATGCCAAATACAATTAAGTACAATTAGACAAAGAAATCATACAAAGTATCGTTTGACTGCATCAGAGTTTATAGCCATTTCTACATATTTTCCTTCCACATCTGTCAAATATAATGCGCCATTGGACAACACTCGGGTTACAACAAATGGCCCCTGAGGTAGGATACGCTTCAACACCAATTGCCCTACTTCAAACTTTCGTGGGCGCACTTTTTTGTTATATGCTCTTGCCATTCTCTGTTGGTACAATTGTACGTGACATATTGCTGCCAATCTCTTTTCATCAAAAAGACTCAATTGTTCCAAGCGGGCTTTGACCCATTCCACATCGTCAACTTCCGCTTCGACGATAATCCGAAGGGATAGTATTTCAACCTCTGGGGGTATTACTGCCTCTGTACCATACATCAGTGAATAAGGAGTCGCCCCTACCGAAGTGCGGACAGTAGTGCGATAACCTAATAATGCAAAATGGAACTTTTCATGCCATTGCCTGGACCCTTCAACCATTTTCCGCAGTATTTTCTTGATGTTCTTGTTAGCTGCTTCGACCGCTTCATTCGCCTTAGGAAGATATGGGGTGGAATTGCGGTGCATGATCTTAAACTGCTTACATGTTTCTGCTATCAGATGGCTATTGAGGTTGGCACCATTGTCTGTGATGATTACCTTCGGGATTCCGAACCGACAAATGATATTCGAATGCACAAAATCGACCACTGCCTTCTCGGTCACTGATTTGAAAGTTTTTGCCTCAACCCACTTACTGAAATAATCAATGGCTACTAGAATAAACCTGTGCCCATTTGATGTTGCTGGTTCGATCGGCCCAATGACATCCATTCCCCAGGCAACGAAAGGTCGTGGTGCTGACATTGTATGCAATTCCGATGGCGGGGAATGAATCAAATCCCCATGTACCTGACATTGATGACACTTTCGCACGAAACTAATGCAATCCGTTCATTAGTAAGCCAGTAATAACCTGCTCGAAGAATCTTCTTTTCTAACACATATCCACTCATATGAGGTCCGCAAACGCCCGCATGTACCTCGTTCTTGATAACTGTAGCCTACTTAGCATCCATGCATCTCAATAACCCATGATCTGGAGTTATTTTGTACAACACTCCTCCACTAAAAAAAATCTGCTTGACAAGCGTCAAATGGCTCTCTTTTGATCCCTTGTGGCCTGTGCCGGATATACTCCCATCCTGAGGTATTCTTTGATATCATGGAACCACGGCTCAACATCAAGTTCTTCTTCCACCATGTTACAATAGGCATGATGATCTCGGACCTGAATCTGCAACGGGTCCACATAAGCCTGATCTGGATGATGCAACATAGACGCCAAAGTGGCCAAAGCATCGACAACTTCATTATGAATCCTTGGAATATGTCTGGAGTCTATTGACTGAAACCGTTGACAAATTTTATGCAAACACTGCCGGTACGGTATAAGCTTTAAGTCTCGTGTCTCCCATTCTCCCTGAATCTGGTGCACTAGAAGATCCGAGTCACCCATGACTAAGAAATCCTGGACACCCATGTCTATATCCAACCTCAAACCCAAGATACACGCCTCGTATTCAGCCATGTTATTGGTGCAATAGAAATGAAGTTGAGCCATAACAGGGTAGTGTTGCCCTGTCTCATAAATAAGTACCGCTCTTATCCTGACGCCTTTGGTATTGGCAGCCCCATCAAAGAACAGTTTCCATCCTGGCTTCTTGACCTGTTCTAATTCCTCAACATACATTGTCTCCTCATCAGGGAAATATGTCTTCAAAGGTTCATATTCATCATCAACTAGGTTCTCGGCTAGATGATCAGCCACCGCTTGTGCCTTCATTGCGGTCCGGGTCGCGTAGACAATATCAAATTCCGTGAGCAAGATTTGCCACTTTGCGAGCCTCGCTGTGGGCATGGGCTTCTGAAAAATGTACTTCAACGGGTCCAACCGAGAGATAAGATAGGTGGTATATGATGACAAGTAATGTTTCAATTTTTGCGCTACCCAGGTTAAGGCAAAACACGTCCTCTCAAGTTGAGTGTACTTTACCTCATAAGATGTGAACTTCTTGCTGAGGTAGTAGATCGCCTGCTCTTTCTTTCCTGTGATGTCATGCTGCCCCAGTACACAACCAAAAGAGTTATCCAAAACTGTCAGATAAAGGATCAAGGGTCTTCCCGGCTCTGGCGGGACCAACACAGGTGGACTGGCCACATACTCCTTAATTTTGTCAAATGCTGCCTGACATTCATCCATCCATCTGACCGCAACATCTTTCTTTAGCAGCTTAAAGATAGGATCGCAAGTTGTTGTGAGCTGGGCAATGCACCTGCTGATATAATTCAACCTTCCAAGCAAACTCATCACCTCTTTCTTGCTCCTTGGCGGTGGTAGCTCCTGAATGGCTTTGATCTTGGATGGGTCTAGCTCAATACCGCATCGACTTACCACGAACCCCAACAGCTTCCTATATGGGACTCCAAATGCACACTTCGTTGCATTAAGTTTGAGATTGTACTTGCGGAGCCTCTGGAAAAACTTCCTCAAGTCCTTGACATGGTCACATTGCTTCCTCGACTTTATGATCACGTCATCTATATAGACTTCAATTTCCCGATGTATCATGTCATGGAACATGGTGGTCATCGCCCTCATGTATGTTGCCCCTACGTTCTTCAATCCAAATGGCATGACCCTATAATAATACGTTCCCCAGGGCGTGATGAATGACGTCTTTTCTGCATCCTCCTCATCTATCAAAATCTGGTGATAGCATGCATAACAATCCACAAAGGAACCAATTTCATGTTTGGAATAATTGTCAATCAATATGTGGATGTTTGGCAGTGGAAAATTGTCTTTTGGGCTCGCGTTATTGAGATCACGGTAATCAACGCACAGTCTGGTCTTGCCATCCTTCTTTGGCACCGGCACAACATTAGCTGACCAGGTGGGATAGCGGGTGACCCGGATGACCTTCGCATTAAACTGCTTGGTGACCTCTTCTTTGATTTTCACATTGATATCTGTTTTAAATTTACTCAGCTTCTACTTGACAGGAGGGTATGCTGGGTCGGTGGGCAATTTGTGGACCACCAAATCGGTGCTTAAACCCGGCATATCGTCATATGACCACGCAAAAACATCTTTGTACTCAAGCAGCACTTTGATTATCTTTTCTCTGAGCGGTGGTTCCAAATGGACACTTATTTTTGTTTCCCATACATTCTCCTGATCCCCTAAATTGATTGCCTCTGTGTCGTTCAGATTATGTTTGGGTTTTTCTTCAAATTGGTTTAATACTTTATTGATTTCTTCGAAGGCTTCCTCATCATCATGTTCTAGCTCGTCATCACACTCAATTTCTTGTATTGTTATTTCGAAGTTAGATTGGCATTCAAGACTAGGCCGAAGACTCCTCATGCATGACACATCAATGAAACCAGCATAAAAGGGACTGTACAAGAAAGAAAAGAAAGACAAAATAAAGGCTATCAGGAATGAAAAAGGAATAAAATTTCATTTCATTAAAATTATAATATAACAAGGTTTAACTCATCCAAACGGAGGGAAAATGGCATCCATATTACAACCTTGGAAATAACCCAGATTAAACAGAAAAGGAAAATCAAAACTAACTACCAAGACTCCCTCCGGGTAGGAAGAGGAGTAGCTTCCCAATTATTAAGCTTTGCATGGGGCCCCACGAACTGCACACTTGCCTTACTTGGACCTTCTCCTACCTCCAGCACATTCACCTTGTCCAACAGCTTTTCAAACCTCTCGATCGGCTCCTTGTCGGGTTCCACCACCACAGAATTAGGCATTACCGTTGCTGGGCGCTTCTTAGTACCAGGTCGTACAAAGGAACGGGAAAGGCGGGGGATGGGTTTTGGAATGGTCCATGCTCTCTTTTTCATCTTCTTAGCTCGCCTTATGTCAGCAGCAGTGGGCTTGAAGCCTAAACCAAAAGTATCCAGGTGTCCAGGAATAGATACCGACTGTATGATTCCTTACAATGAAGCACCCAAGCCTTTTCCAGGTAAGAATCCATTCTTTATCATTTCCGAAGCCACCATGACAGATGCAGCAGCAACCCTGGGTACAAGAATACACTCTCCTTCCGGGATCTTTACAACTGATACTGTGTCCAAGACTTGGTAAACCCACGGACCTTTTTCATCCTCAGTTTCGTCGAAAGGCATAATGGTATTACACGAACTATCTTCCCCATGCACCATAATTTCCTGTCGGTCCCGCTCGAATTTGACCATCTGATGCAAGGTGGACAGCACTGCTTTTGCTGCATGAATCCAAGGTCGGCCTAGCAAGAGATTGTAAGAAACAACCACGTCGAGCACCTGGAACTCCATAGTAAATTCTACCGGTCCTATCGTCAGTTCCAACACAATATCCCCGACTGTGTCCTTTCCTCCTCCATCAAATCCCCGTACGTAAATGCTATTCTTGTGGATCCTTTCATTGTCCACTTTTAACTTTTCCAGGGTGGAGAGAGGGCAGATGTTTGCACTGGACCCGTTATCAATCAGCACCCGGGTGACCACTAAGTCTTCATATTTCACTGTGAGGTAGAGCGCTATATTATGCTCAGTGCCCTCCAAAGGCAACTCATCATCAGAAAATGTAACCCTGTTGACCTCGAAAATCTTATTTGCTATTTTCTCCAGATGATTCACAGAGATCTTATCAGGAACATGGGCTTCATTCAGAATCTTCATCAACTCCCGACGGTGCTCGTCCGAATGGGTCAATAAAGATAGCAATGAGATCTGTGCCAGAGTCTTTCTCAGCTGTTCTTCATTGGAATAATCTTGCGCCTTCATCTTTTTCAAGAATTCTTCTGCTTCTTCTTCAGTTACGGCCCTTTTTACTGGTGCTGGATTATCATTGGCTGCTTTAGCTTTTCTCAGTTCCTCAGGGGCGAAGCATCTCCCTGAACGAGTAAGCCCATGGGTTTCACAAACTTCTTCTTTAACTTACTTCCTTTTGTACGTCACAGTCACTCGGCCGTAGTTCCATGGGACAACCTTTTGACTGACTATTGGTAACTGAGTCACTGGCTTAATGATAACCGGCTCTGTGCGAGTCCCTTTCACGATCCACACGGGCTTGACAAATGCTCCCGGCACCACCTTGTTCTACTGCATCACTGCTCAGAGGCTCCTTCTTTATCACCACTACTAGTTCTCTAACTGTCTCTTCTACCTTGATCAATTCTCCCCTACTGATTGGTTTCTCATTTGACCTGTCCCCACTGGCCCTGATCATCATTACGGTTTGTGAAGGCTTCTTATACTCTCCCTTTTGCACTAACTCAATCATATGGTTCTCGTGAAGGGCTGGCAATGGATTCTGAGTGATGTTAGGTATCTCTGGAGCCTGCACCTCAATTTGGCGGGTATCAATGAGCTCATGGATTGCCGTTTTCAAATGCCAGCATTTCTGTGTATCATGTCCCGAGGTACCCGAGCAATACTCGCAACTCACCGAGTGGTCCAGGTTCCTTGGGGGAGGATTTGGCACTTTGGGTTCAATCGAACTTAACACGCCCAATTTTCTCAATCTCTGGTATAAGCTTGGTGTAGGACTCTCCCAACGGAGTGACAGTTTTCTTCTTCTGCAGCCTATCATTTTTAGAAACAGGGCTGGGTTGAAAATCGGGCCCAGTGGGGTTTCTATAGGCTCTCGGAGGTGGGTAGGTGTTCTGAGTAGGGTAAGTATTTTGTGGAGTCGGTGCACGCCATGGAGCCTGAGGTTGGGGGTATGTTTGGGCATGGTGGACAGAGAAATGGGGGGTGGGAGGTGGATAGTAGTGTTGTGGTGGGCCATATGGGGTGTGTGGGTATGTTTGGGGATGGGGGCATGGTTGGTGATAATATGGTGATGGACCCCTGGACCAAGCTCGCGATTCCACTATTGTAACATCTTCTTTCTTTTTCTTCCCCAATGCCCCTCCAGTGCCACTCTGGATAGCCTGGGTAATTGCTTTAATCGCCGAATAGCTTATAATTTTGTTGGACTTGAGACCCTCTTCCACCATAAATCCCATTTTCACTACCTCATTAAAAGTTTTTCCAACTACCGATACCAGATGACCATAGTAGGTAGGCTCCAAAGAATGCAGAAAATAATCGACCATCTCACTTTCCTTCATTGGAGGATCAACTCTTGCGTCCTGTTCTCTCCACTGAAAACCATACTCTCTGAAGCTTTCCCCCGGCTTATTCTCACTTTTTGTCAGTGATAGACGGTCCGGGACAATCTCTATATTATATTAAAAGTGGCCTGCAAATGCCCGAGCCAAATCATCTCAAGTGTACCATCGAGCATGATCTTGCCGCGTGTACCATTCCAAAGCAGCACCACTGAGACTTTGACTAAAGTATGCCATTAATAACTCATCCCTTCCCCCAACGCCTCTCATCTTACTGCAAAATTCCCTCAGATGGGCTACTGGGTCACCATGTCCGTCATACAGATCAAACTTGGGTAACTTGAATCCCGCGGGCAACTAGACGTCGGGAAACAAGCACAGGTCCTTGTAGGCCACACTTACCTGTCCTCCTAGACCCTGCATATTTCTAAACGATTGCTCTAAGCTTTTCACCTTTCGTATCATCTCCTCCTGCTTAGGGTTTTTGGGAGGCTTCTCTTCTTCAGCTGAGATATCAAGACGGGGAGTGTAAGGGTATGGTTCTGGAGGTTTGAAGGTGGGTTCAGGTGGTTTTCCTGGGTTTGGATCAGGGGCTCACTAGAAGATCTGTGTAATGCGCGGGTGGAGGAGCCAAAAACATAGGAGTAGTTGGTGGTGGAGGGCATGGGATTTGTTTAGGCGGCGGGGGTGGTATTTGGGAAGTAGTTGCGTAGTATTGCTGGTAGGTAGGGTAGCCGGAGAGGAATTCATTGTGGGAGGATCTTGTGGCTGAACTAATGGTGGGATGTAGGCGGGGTTAGTAGCATAGGCAGGTAGTGGGTGTCCCTTTGCCCAAGCCTGGTACATTTCGGCCATCTGTTGTTTCAGTTTATACATTTCCTGGTACATTGACATCCACAACTTCTTCCTCCCTAGACGGGTCGACAATGCTTGCTTCTAACTCTTGGTTGACCATTTTTTACTTATCTTTACAGCGGGTGTTGTATGAGTGGGTTGCCAGAATTCCAGTCAACTTAACCACTTGCCTAAACTCATTATCAACAACAACGTTGTTAGCGGTTAGGGAATTAACAAATAGATAACCGCACATTTAGGCAATGAATGCACCTAGGCAGTTAACGGTTTCTTTTATGCATTTGTTCGACTGCTTGCGTCATCCCGACTTTCATTTATTCCTGATCGCAACTTTTCTTCTATTTCTTTGCCCTTGCTTTTCTCATTGTTCCTGTTTTCTTGTACTGTCATTGTTTCTTTTGTTTGGTTTCATATCTTTCTTTGTTTTCCGCTTTTCCTTTCGTTCTCTTTTGTTTTTCTTCTTTTCCCTTTTTTGTCTGTTTTGTTTTTCCTTTTTCATATGGTTACGGTCGGATCCTATGGAGATTGCCTACGCATCATGACCTCGCATGAATCAGGCCAACCGTAGTTCTCAAAAATAAATGCAAAAATAGAAGCAAAAAGTTTTGGAATTTTCTATTTTACTGATATCAAATATTTCGATTACAAAGATTCAAAACAGACGCATTAAGACAACTAACAGACTCTAAACGACAAGAAGGACTACAAACTTCACCAATAATTATTATACTTCAAAAATGAAAATGCAGACTGACTCGAAAAGAAAATATAGACTCAGACAACTGACAAACTCTTGTAAAAGGAAATACAGACTCCAATGACAATCATGAATACATTAAAGCTCCTGGTGCCCGTAGGACATCGTTCGGTCTCACCGTGGGCCTATATGCAAGTTCCCCTTGAAGTCTATCTAGGTCGCTCATTATCTGTTTCACAAATATCATCACTGAGGCAAAGAAGTTAGTCTGAGCCATGTTATCGCATATTTGGCATTTCCTGGTAATGTAGTGAGCAATAGCCAGGATTCTTTCTCTGATTATGCCCTTTTCCTGAAGCAGCCGCCCTATTTGTTGGGCCCTGGCCTCCAAGGTATGCTGATTTCGTTCCTGGAGTTGTTGCAGGTCTATTTCTAATTGTGCTAATGCTGTGTAGTAGTGTTCTCTTTCAACCTTGAATTCTTTTGCCTGTTTGATCATTTTGCTTTCTGCGGAAATGACCTTTTTCCTCAATCCCGTGACCTCGTTATCGTGTTCTTCTCTTAACTATTTAACCATGCGGGCTCGTTCTTCTGTGTTTTTAGTCAACTATTTGCGAACCCCAGCTAATTCCCTTTTCGCTTTGTTGAGGTCAAAACTGTAGTCGTTTACTTTTTGCCTTAAATTTTCTATAAGCTTTGCATCTTTGGTACTCCTAACAAGATTTTCAGCCGCTATCTTCATCTTTTGGATTTGGGCTCGTAAGGCTTCATTTTCTTTGGCCAATTTCTTTTTCTCACCTTCATCAGCCGCGGCTTACACGCTGTTTTCAAACCTAAGGTCTTGGACCTGCTTTTCCAAAACTCCTATTTTTGTCCTGTACTTATTTTCTTTGGCGAACCAAGCCCACGGTTCTTGTGACGGTTCAGCAAACTCCTGGAGGTGAGACCTTTTGGTAGGCCTCCCAAAAGCAACTTCCCTTCTATTCCAAGCGTGATAATCAGGTGACACTTCTCCTTTAGCTCAATCTCCAACACAGGTATTCGCCGCCAAATATTGACATTCGCTCCAGACCTGCCGAACCTTTTCTTCAGGAAATTGGCCATCGGGACCAATCTCGACCACTTGCATACTAAGGTCGTCGTCCTTCGAAACTATCTGGCATCTCCCGAGTTGCCTCAAAACCCGGTACGGGGCGTAAGGCTGAATGCTTCTGAGACCCATCAAGAGGAAATGCGGCCTTGCTGCTGGCATATATATGATTTCATCAACAGGAAACCATCCGAAAGTCCACTCTATTTGACTAGCAGTGAGGGATCGAAAGTATGTTTTCCAGCCCGTGAATCCTTTAGGCAAGTTGACCTCCTTAATCCTCGTATAAAACTCCTCTATACAGGTTTTCTCGGTAGACCCATAGCTCAGGAACTGAGGACGATGGCACAGGTGTTCAGTCATCCGCATTTGCAATAGTAGATTGCACCCCTCGAAGAAGTCTCCTCCGGCTTTGCAGGCTGTAAGGGCACGGAAGAGTTCGGCGAATATCATAGGTGCAAGAGTGCTTTTGGCTTGAGTCATTAAAGTGCTGACAACCCCCGCGATTTTTATGTCGATGTTACCATCCTTCCTTGGGAAGACCAAAATCCCCAAAAAGACTACCATGAAAGCGACACGTCTATGTTCCTCCCATTTTTGGCGGTTTCCTTTGCTACATATCTTGCTTTCCGGGTTATTGAACCCACCGATGTGGCCATATCTATGGTATATGAAGTGTGGGGTGCAAAATCCATTCGCCAAATCAGTGTTATGAACCGTCCCGATTATCTTCAGGGAGTCTAAGAATCTGTGTATAGCTACGGTTCTCGGGGCAACCAAGTACTTGTTCCTTAAAGGAACCTCGGCACTTCCGATGTACCCAGCTATTTCTTCTATGGTCGGAGTGATCTAAAACTCTGAGAAATGGAACACATTGTGTGCCGGGCCCCAACACGTGACCAAAGCTCTAATGATGTCTCCCCGAGGCGCAATCTCCAATAAACCGTTAAGCCCTTTCAAATATTTGTTGACCTCGCTCTGTTCTTCTTTGCCCAGACCGTTCCACCATAGACGTAACTCCACAGAGATTTTATTTATGATTGAGAAAGGTTCGTTTTGAATCATGCTCATCCTGCACATTTTTAAAGTGATTTATTCACTTATTTTGACCTCAAGGAAAAATGACACCATTCTTTTCATTCAAATTTTGATTCAAAATAAAAAGATGGTTTCGCGGATACGGCCTTTCAGCACTTCGAGTGAAGATTTTAAGGCTGTGCCCGCTAACCGTTAAAACTGACCCAGGGTGGCTGTTCTTGCAAAGGCAGCCTTCCGGCGCCCCTTTAGGGTCATTCGACTTGTTTTAGACAAGAATATTCTCCAGACTTATTCATGACAAAAGTTAAAATTGTGGTTTTTGCCTAGTTTCGCAAAAAGGGTGGTTGGACCCGATGAGGGTTGCCTATGTATCTCTCATCTGGTGAGAATCAAACCAGCGTAGTTCGGGCAAATAAGCTAACTATTTTTTGAAAACGAAACTCTTTTGACAAATACACTATTTCGAAAAACAGGACACTTTTTATATTTTCTTTTCAACAAGCTATTTAAAAATAAAACTCTTTTGTTTTCTTTTCTTTTATTATGGACAAATAAAACAAACCATTTTTAAGAACAAATTTCCCTTTTTTCCTTTTTTCTTTTCCCTAAAAAATTCGGCAGAGTTTCGACTCTATTTTGACAATAAAACAAGTAATTAAGTCTCTACACTGCTATTTCTCTCTTTTGTTCAATTTTTCCAAATATTCAAGCCGGTCAGCATGCGAGTCCGAGGTAAATAAATGTACATGCAACACGTAAGATGCATCATGGTGGTCTTTTCATATCCGGTTACCTGTCCTAGACGGACCCAACCCCTGTGTTGAGTCCCCTAAGTCATATGCACGTGATGCAAATAAGCGCTCCTACTAGGAATCCGGCATGAAGTCAAGTTATTCTAGGGTCAAATCCTGGGTATATGTTCTAGACTGTGTACCCGAGCTGACAACTCGAGTCGAGGAGGGGGTTACGTACCGGGAACCAAAAGGCCATCCGGCTTAGTAACTTGTCCGACCTATGTCTTATTTCAGGGTATGACACTAACAGAATAGGGAGTCTCAACCAGTAAGCACATTCCCGGAGGTGAGTAGAGAAGGGTTTCGCCACAGTTCATATACAGTTCAAATAATATCAAAGCGGTAAAGCATTTAGCACATTTAGCAGGGAAACATGTAAGAAAATCAGATAAAGCCAAACATAACAATTATTCCAAGCTCGAATTCATAAACCCTGAACCAAACTTCTGGGTTGTCATCCCCAGCAGAGTCGCCATAGCTATCACACCTCCTTTTTCACTACACCCGCAAGGGCATAATGGAGTTTTTCCAATTAAAGGACAATCGAAACGGAATTTATTAAAAATCAGAATCACCACTTGGGAAATTTATTGTGTCCCGAGTCACCGGTTAAATCCCGAATCGAGGAAATTATTGACTCTGTTAGCAGTCCGCGATCCAGAAATCCGATTAAGGAATTCTATTAACCCGGGAGAAGGTGTTAGGCATTCCCGGGTTTGGTTCTAGCACGATCGCTCAAATGTCATATTTGGCTTATTTATTTGATTTTAGTACATGTTTTTGGATTTATGTCCTTAGCTCTGAACCGTTTTTATTATTATTAGTATTTATTTTAAAAAAATTGCAAAGTCGTGAAAACATGTCTCGAATCGCGTCACATAAATGCACCCGTAATTTTTGACACATTTCGACTTCGTTGAGATTTGGATTTGGGTCACATAAATGTGCACCCGTGTTTAAGAAGGTAAGATTATTAAAAACGCGCCTAAAGTGACTAACGCGTTATTATCTTTGGGGAAGGCCATGAAATTTGCTAAACGGCCCATCCCGAAGTCTAAGTATTTTGTATAAATATTTACCGAGGGCCCCGCAATTTGTTTGTTTTTTTTAGCGAGGCTCGTCTCGTTTTATTGTTAACAGGAAAACCTCAAGTAACTATGATTTTCTATCTTTTGTTTATCTCTAACACTAAAGAAAATTCCAAATCATTTAATATTACCTAATAGTTATTACGCCTGTGTCCATGGGCTCATATGTATCTATGTCTTAAATTATTTTGGGCTTGAACGCAGCCCATATGGCAGGGCCATAAGAAGGGAAGGTCTGCAGGTTACTTGGGCCAGGTCTTGGGCCACCTATTAAAATGCCAAAACAAAATCGCCTGAAGACAGGCCAATGGAAGAAACCAACGGACTAGGCCCAATGGTTATTTGTGCCAGTATCAATTGATCCAAATGTTGTTAGCAACTATAACAAAGGAAAACGATGCATAGATATTCAAACTAATGAAATGTTGATCATTTGAATTTTCGATTTCATGCACAAATTATTTTATCTACTCGTCGTCTGATGAGTTCTCAGATAGAGCTAAAGTGAAAAACCAGTTGGAGACGTGATACTACTAACACAAAGCATGCTAGCTACTTTGATTTAATTCAAGCTCACATTACTAAATCAACACTCAAATGATTCATGATTTTAAAAATGAACTACTACAATCAATATTGAGACTTAACATGAACAGGGACTATGCATTAATTCTCAGCTCATTTGCTAACGTGTTAATACACCTAAGGATCACAGACCTCGGAATCATTTCCTGTTTCAGCTATCTCTCTAATTTCAGTAGCTAGATACACAATAATAAAACTATACTATGTCAAGGTGAATGAATGAATATCAGTCCATCAGTCCAAATTTTATTACGAAACTCGATTAATGAAATGCAGCCTAGAAATATTTCAAAATCCAAGTATAACTAATAGATCTACTCGACTCAGAAGAGAATTCCCAGAAATAAATCAGGAAATGAACACAATCAACAAGTAACCCCTAGTCGACTCAGATCAATCAAATCCAATATCCAGATGATTCAAGCAGGCTTTCACACCTAACATTTTCAAACAAAAACAAGAAATTCAAGCAATTTTGATCCTAAGTGAGCTAGAAGCTGGAATTAATTGATGGAATTCGAAAATGACTTAAGAAGCACCAATACAACAGTATGTTTTTGGATTTTCTATTCTATTTCTATTTTTTTTTTTTTGGTTTTTTGCAGAAAACTAAGATCTAAAGAGTTTTGGATTTCAAATTCAAATCTCAAATCTATGAAACTTGAAGAATATTTTTTGGGGGGAATTTTTAGGCTGCCAAAAACTTGTTAATCAAGGCACTAGGGATGCCTTTTATAGGCAAGAAATGGGGCAGAATGTTCTAGAAGTATTTTCCTATTTTCCCCCTTTTTATTTCAGAAATTGGTTATTAGACCCTAATTTTATGACTTGTTACCCAAGTTACTGCATTAAAAATGCAGAAACTTACACTAAGGCCCCCTTCTAGAAGGCCCGAGGGTGTTCTTCAACCTATGGAATATCTATACTACCTTTATTTGGGTTCTAAAATTACTAGTTCTTACCAAACCAACCCTTTTAGATACCTAAACTACCCTTAACCCCTCCCTGAAATTACTAAACCAAACAACCCGTTTACTTGAGTTAAAAATTAACTATAGTTAATCCTAGTGAATCTAAATTAGCTATAACCAATCAACAAGCCTAATTAATTTTAAAAATGAATACTAAATTGAAGAACAATCACAACTAAACTAATTAAACTAACAAAATTTAATTTCAATCAACAAAATCAAACAGTATCCAAAATAGATTTGAAACTAAAATCTAACAGGAAACAATGATCAAATTGCAAAGCTAATACTCATGTGTTTAAACCAATTACTACACTACTAATCAGAATTGCCAAACACCTAGCTAAATCAAAAATAAACTACAATAAAATCTAATTACACTTCGATTCGAATCCATCAAGACCAAATATCAACATTATTGTAATTCAGAAACAGTTAGTGATTAAATCGAATACATCAACATCAAATTTACTGAAATTTAACAATCAACAACGAGACTTAACCAAAAATTGAACCATAGTGATCAAGAAATTTCAGAAAAGAAGGAAAAAAAATAAAACAAATACAAAACCTAGGAACAAAACATGCATGGAGGAACAAGAACAAAGAAGAAAATAAAATGAAAGATGAAGTACCTTTGATTTTGGCCCGGACTTGAATCAGGTCACATTTGGAACTATTTGGACCACAACCGTCTTTAATCATGTGTTTTCAATAAGAAAACACATGATTAAATACAGTCGTAGTGCCAAATCAAAGGAATCCCAATTTGGAACAGTTAGGGTTCCTGGCCGAATTTTGATTTGAAATTCGAGGATTTGGGTGAGGGTTCGAAGGAAAATAAGTAGAGATTTGGGAAGAGGGGATGAAGGAGGTCAAGGGGTGTTATTTTGGTCAAGTTTGGATGAACTAGAATTTTGGACGGATTTTAGATTTGAAATTCGAGAAAATCGGCGATGAATTGAGAGGAATGGATTTGAGGATTGGAAGAGGAAGGAAAGAGGATTTTAGGGTGTATTTTTGGGTGCAAAAGGAGCATCGCCGCCGCCGCCGGCGATTTTCGGCCGGCGGCGGACGGCGGAGATACGGCGGGGGAACGGTGGTGTTACACCGGCGGCTGGAGACGGGGGAGGGGTACGAGGAGGGTGATATATGTTTAGGGTTTTGTGTTAATTTTTGGACAGTTTTATCGAATTGTTTGGGTTGATGAGGGCTGTTGGATTATGGGCGATGGATGGCCAGTATTAGATGGTGCCAAAACAGCGTCGTTTTGGCCTATTAAAAAGGGCAGGCCGGGTATTTGGACTGGTATGGACGGGCGTGACATTGGTTTGGGCTGGGTGAAGTTAATTAGATGGCCCAATTAGGCATTATTGAGGCAGCCCCCTTTTAATTGCTTTTGTTTTCAATTTTTATTTCTCTTATTTATTTATTTTTTATTCTTTATTTCATCTTGTATTTTTTCTGATTTTATAAAATGCAAAAATAAAAATGAAACCTAATTTATTCTTAAAATTAAGCTAATTATTTCCTAAAATTGTTTAAAATCTTTTTCGTGACAAATTCAACAATTAACCATTAAAAATGCAAAAGTGGAATATTTTTGTTATTTTCTTTATATTTTGTTCTAAAAACAGCTGAACCACTAAATAATCCTAAAATATAAAATTAGATCCCAAATGCAAGTGTCAAGTATATTTTTTATATTTTTATATGCATTAAAATGCACAAATAAAATGCAAACAATTAACACAAAATTCACAAAATTACAGAATTATGAAGAAAATTATTTTGTTTGAATTTTTGGGAGTAATTCATTTAGGGCAAAAATCACGTGCTCACACTAAACTTCATAAACTTTCAAACTTGGAACTTATAGTCCGAAACACGTCAAACGACATCCGATTTCGACCAGACTTCACAGAAAGCGCTTAAACAATATATAAGACTTGTACCGTGCATCGGAACCAAAATACGAGCCCGATACCTCAGTCTTTTGATAAATTTTCATCTCCATTTTCCTTAATAATTTCAGAAAAATAATTTAACAAAAAAATTTTATCCTCGGGCTCTAGACCTCCGAATTCGACTCCGGGCACATGCTCGAGTCTAATATTTTTCTACGGACCTTCCGAGACCGTCCAATCTCGGGCCCGGGTCCGTTTACCCAAAATATTGATCAAAGCCAACGTTAATCATATTAATATCAAAATTCTTCAAATATTTCACAGAATTCACATGTTTCAACATAAAAGCTTTCCAGCTACGCGCCCGGACTGCGCACACAAATCGAGGCAAGTAAAAATTAGGTTTTCAAGGCCTCGAAAGCACGGAACGAATGAGGAAACAGGTGATGACCCTTTGGGTCGTCACATCCTCCACCTCTGAAACAACTGTTCGTCCTCGAACGGACAAAAAAAGAAGTACCTGAGTCGGGGAACAGATGTGGATAACGGCTCCGCATATCAGACTCGGACTCCCAGATCGAGGCCTCAGGGGGCTGACCTCTCCACTGAACACGAACAGAGGCAAAACTCCTAGATCTCAACTGACGAACCTGCCGGTCTAGAATAGCTACCGGCTCCTCCTCATAAGATAAATCCTTGTCCAACTGGACAGTGCTGAAGTCTAACACATGGGTAGGATCGCCGTGATACCTCCGAAGCATAGACATATGAAAAACTGGATGCACGGCTGATAAGCTAGGTGGCAATGCAAGTATATATGCCACCTTTCCTACTCGATCAAGAATCTCAAACGGACCAATGTACCTAGGGTTGAGCTTGCCCTTCTTTCCAAACCTCACCATGCCCTTCATAGGCGATACCCGGAGCAATACCCGCTCACCAACCATAAAAGCCACATCTCGGACCTTACGGTCCGCATAACTCTTTTGTCGCGACTGAGCCGAACGAAGCTTGTCCTGAATGATCTTGACCTTATCTAAGTCTCCTGAACTAAGTCTGTATCCAATAACCAAGCCTCTCCCAGCTCAAACCATCCGATTGGAGACCGACATCGCCTACCATACAATGCCTCATACAGAGCCATCTGAATGCTGGACTGGTAGCTATTATTGTAGGCGAACTCTGCTAAAGGCAAAAATTTGTCCCACGAGCCTCCAAAATCAATGATGCAAGCTCGAAGCATATCCTCCAAAATCTGTATTGTCCGCTCGGACTGACCGTCCGTCTGAGGATGGAGTGCTGTGCTCAACTGGACCTGGTTGCCCAACTCTTGCTGAACCATTCTCCAGAAGTGCGAGGTAAACTACGTACCCCGATCTGAAATGATGGATACCGGTACACCATGAAGGCGAACAATCTCCCGGATATAATTCTCCGCTAACCTCTCGAATGAATAGGAGACTGCTACTGGAATGAAGTGCGTTGACTTGGTCAACCTATCAACAATGACCCAAATAGCATCAAACTTCTTCCGGGTCAACAGAAGTCCAGTAATGAAATCCATGGTAATCCTCTCCCATTTCCACTCGGGAAGCTCAATCCTCTGAAACAAACCACCGGGCCTCTGATGCTCATATTTGACCTGCTGATAGTTCAAACACCGAGTCACATACGCAACAATATTCATCTTCATTCTACGCCACCAATAATGCTGCCACAAGTCCTGATACATCTTCGCGGCCCCCCGGGTGAATAGAATACCGGGAACTATGAGCCTCCGCTAAGATCAACTCTCGAATCCCATAAACATTAGGCACACAAACTCGTCCCTGCAATCTCAACACACCATCATCATCTAAGGTCACCTTCGTGGCACCTCCACGCTGCACCGTGTCTCTCAGGACACACAAACGGGGATCATCAAACTGCCAATCACGGATACGCTCCAATAGAGAAGGACGAGCGACCGTGCAAGCCAATACCCTGCTGGGCTCAGAAATATCTAATCTCACGAATCGATTGGCCAAGGCCTGAACATGTAAAGTAAGCGGCCTCTGGCTCACCGGGATATAAGCAAGACTACCCATGCTAGCAGACTTCCTACTCAATGCATCGGCCACCACATTGGCCTTCCCGGGTGATATAAGATGGTAACATCATAATCTTTCAACAACTCTAGCCATCTCCTCTGCCTCACATTCAACTCCTTCTGCTTGAACAGGTACTGAAGGCTCTTGTGATCCGTGTACACCTCACACCTCACACGATATAGGTAATGCCTCCAAATCTTCAAAACATGAACAACTGCTGCCAACTCTAGTTCATGAACCGGACAATTCTTCTCATGGATCTTCACCTGTCTCGAAGCATAGGCAATGACCTTGCTATCCTGCATCAGTACTGCTCCCAGCCCAATACGGGAAGCATTACAATACACTGTGTAAGGCCCTGAACCCGTGGGCAAGACCAACACCGGTGTCGTAGTTAGAGCTGTCTTGAGCTTCTGAAAGCTCGCCTCACACTCATCTGACCACCTGAACTGGGCACCCTTCTGGGTCAACCTGGTCATCGGGGCTGCAATAGAATAAAATCCCTCTACGAACCGATGGTAATAAACTGCTAGCCCCAAGAAACTCCGAATCTCGGTCACTGAAGCTGGTCGAGGCCAATTCTTGACTGCCCCAATCTTCTTCGGGTCCACCTGAATACCCTCTGCTGATACAATATGTCCCAGAAATGCAATCGAACTCAACCAGAACTTGCACTTCGAAAACTTAGCATATAGTTGACTATCCTTTAGAGTGTGAAGAACCATTCTGAGGTGCTGCTCGTGCTCTTCCTTGCTGCGGGAGTACACCAGAATATCACCAATAAATACTATCATGAATAAGTCTAGATATGGCCTGAACACTCGGTTCATCAACTCCATAAATGCTGCTGGGGCATTGGTCAACCCAAATGACATGACTAAAAACTCGTAGTGCCCATACCGAGTGCGGAATGCTGTCTTAGGGACATCAAACGCCCTAATCTTCAGCTGATGGTAGCCAGATCTCAAGTCTATCTTTGAAAATACCCTTGCTCCCTGAAGCTTGTCAAACAGATCATCAATCCTCGATGGTGGATACTTGTTATTTATCGTCACTTTGTTCAATTGCCGGTAATAAATACACATCCGCATCGATCCATCCTTCTTCTTCACAAATAACACTGGCGCACCCCAAGGAGAAAAACTAGGCCTGATAAAACCCTTCTCTAGTAAATCCTACAACTGGTCCTTTAACTCCTTCAACATTGGCAGGGCCATGCGATACGGCGGAATAGAAATGGGTTGCGTGCCCGGAGCCAGATCAATACAGAAATCAATATCACTGTCGGGCAGCATACCCGGCAGGTCTGAAGGGAAAACCTCGGGGAATTCTCGAACAATAGGAATAGAGTCAATAGAAGGAACCTCTGCGCTGGAGTCGCGAACATACGCCAGATAAGCTAAACACCCCTTCTCGACCATGCGTCGAGCCTTAACATATGAAATAATACTGCGGGTGGCATGACCCGGGGTCCCTCTCCACTCTAGTCGAGGCAATTCTAGCAAGGGCAAGGTCACGGTCTTAGCGTGACAATCTAAGATAGCATGATATGGGGACAACCAATCCATCCCCAAAATGACGTCGAAATCCACCATATCTAAAAGTAGTACATCAACACGGGTCTCAAGACCCTCAAACACAACCACACAGGAACGATGCACCCGGTCGACTACTATGGATTCACCCATCGGTGTAGATACATAAACAGGAATGTCCAAAGCATAACTAGACATAGCCAGGCAAGGTGCAAAATAGGACGACACATATGAATATGTAGACCCAGAGTCAAATAGCACTGACGCATCTCTATCACAAACCAGAATAGTACCTGTAATAATGGCATTGATGGCTCGGCCTCTGGTCTGGCTGGCAAAGCATAAAACCGAGGCTCAGCCCCACCTCCCTGAACCATGTCTCTGGGACGATCGGCTACCTGCTGACCCCTACCTCTGGCGGTCCGACCTCCACCTCTACGGTCTCGACCTCCAACTCTATGATCCCTACCCCCACCCCTGGCTGGCTGGGCAGGCTGTGGGTCTCCTGGTGCCTGAATCATGGGGCGAGAACCCTGCTGCTGCGACTGTGTACCCCTCAATCTCGGGCAAGCTATCCTGATGTGACCATACTCACCACACTCATAACATCCCTCCGTACGATGAGACTGGCCCTGACAATCTGAATGACCTCCACGAAAGCTCTGAAGAGGCTGTGCACTGATGGGAGCTAGCGGTGTGCTGAGTGTCTGCTGATCGAAATACTGCCCACGAAAACCACGATCACCTGGGACACCTTGCGAAGCCTGGAGGGCTGACTGAATGGGCCTGGAAGGCTGACCCCTATCATAAGAATCCCTGCCTCCAGATGAGGTACCACTGAATCGACCTGAGTGACGTGATCTCTTGTCTGACCTAAGACCACTCCCCTATGGTAGAACCATCTCGATCCTCCGAGCCACATTGGCCGCCTCCTGAAAGGTAATGTCACTACCCGCCTCCCTGGCCATCTGAATACGAATAGGCTGAATCAAACCATCAATGAATCTCCTCACCCTCTCCCTCTCAGTGGGGAGTATGACGAGGGCATGGCAAGCTAGATCGATTAACCGGGTCTCATACTGGGTGACCGTCATAGACCCCTACTAGAGGCACTCAAACTGCCTCCGGTAAGCATCCCTCTGAGTAACGGGAATAAACTTCTCTAGAAACAACTCCGAAAACTGATCCCATGTCAAAGGCGGCGACCCTGATGGTCTGGTTAAACACTAATCCCTCCACCAAGTCTTGGCAGATCCAGATTGATGAAAAGTCGTAAAATCAACTCCATCGGACTCCACAATTCCCATGTTCTGAAGAACCTCGTGGCAGCTATATAGGAAATCCTGGGGGTCCTCAGAAGAAGCTCCACTGAATGTAGCAGTGAAGAGCTTGGTGAACCTGTCCAGCCTCCACAAAGCATCTGCGGACATAGCCGCTCCATCACCGACCTATGCAACTACCCACAGCTGAACTGGTGGAATCTGAGTCGGAGGAGCTACCTGCTCCGGAGTACGTGCGGCAGGAGTCTGGGCCCCTCCTCCAGCCTGGGAAGTGGCTGGTGCTACAGGAAGCAATCCTGATCGGGTGACATTCTCCATGAGGCCAACCAACCGGACCAAGGCATCCTGAAGAACTGGGGTACCAATAAACCCCTTTGGGACCTTAGCTGGGCTCACCGGAACTGTCTGGGCTGGGGCTGGAACCTCCTCATCAAGGCTAACCTGAGGGTCCGCCACTGTTGCTGCTGGTGGCTTGGCTCTGTCCCTGCCTCGACTCCTAGCATGGCCACGTCCTCTGCCCCTAGCTGGAGCTGCCTGGGGCTTGGACTGCTGATCGGTGGATGAGGAAGCGCGTGTTCTTTCCATCTGCGAATGAACAAAGTAGAAATTCAATCAGCATTGAGAAACCAAATCGCACGACAAGAAAGAACAGATGAGAGATTTTTCCTAACTCAATAGACTTTGGGGAACAAGTACAGACGTCTCCGTACCTACCCCTCAGACTCTACTAAGTTTGTCCGTGAGTTGTGAGGCCTATGTAACATAGTGCTCTAATACCAACTTGTCACGACCAGAATTTCCCACCATCAGGATCGTGATGGCGCCTACTCGTGGTAGCTAAGCAAGCCAACTTATTTACCCTTTCATTACTAGACAATTACTTTAACAGTTTACAGCATCAATATAGAACCTAAAATTTAATATGAACAATAGCGGAATTCTAATTTTTAAATACGAATCAAAACGCGGAATAGTCAATCATAGCCTCTACCCAAGATTTGGTGTCACAGTACTCATGAACTACTAAGAATATACTAAATACAATGGTCTGAAAGAAATATATAAGCTTTCTGTCTCGAAAATAATGAGGCAACAGTCTAAAAGAGAGCATATAGAAGAGACGTCGGGCTTGCGGACGCCTACAAGGTTACCTCAGTCTCGTGAAAATGAAAACATGCTCCCGCACTAATGCTGCTGCTGCTCTTCAAAACCTGGACCTGTGCAAAAATGCACAGATGTGTAACATCAGCACAACCGACCCCATGTGCTGGTAAGTGTCTAGCCTAACCCCGGCAAAGTAGTGACGAGGCTATAGGACACCACATAAACCTGTGCAGTCATAAATATACAGCGGCATATCGAATACAAGGCAATTAACAACATGGAAGGGGAAACGTGTTATGGGGAGATACAATATTAACAGCAATCCCAGGTAACAAAATTAAAGCAGCTTAGATTCACAATGAACAAGGAATCAACACTCAATACAAATACATGGTATCAATAACTGTTGCGGCGTGCAACCCACTCCATAATTATCATTCTTGCGGCGCGCAACCCGATCCACAAATACCACTGTTGCGGCGTGCAACCCGACCCATGTCATTTATCATTTATCAATGTTGCGGTGCGCAACCCGATCCTCAATATTATTGTTGCGGCGTGCAACCCGCTCCTCAATGTCATTGTTGCGGCGCGCAACCCGCTCCTCAATATTATTTAAAAGTTTGGTTTCCCAAACAACAGTCACAATTATGGGACATAAATATAAGCAAATATTTGACAAAAATCCCGGTAAGGGAAAGAATCCAACAAGTTCAACCAAATGTCCTGGCAAGGGAATAATCAACAACGCTTTTTTTTTCTTTCTTTTCTTATCTTATAATTCACTCTACCATTTTGAGACAATGCTCCAAAGAATCCAGTCATTTCATATACTTTCAATATTCGTATCAAAATTCGAGCCAATGCTCCCAGGAATCAAATAATCATTTTACCGTTCACATGTTATTCACAACATATAGAAATTTTCCAATAAACACGAAGTTCACAACCAAGTCATGGTAATCACATTATAAGGACTCACGGTCATGCTAGACACCGATGTATAGATACTCATCACTATGCCTATACATCGTACTCGATCACATAGCATTTAGCAACAAGACTAAACTCCTATTCCCTCAAGCTAGGGTTAAACCAAACACTTACCTCAAAGCCTTGAAATCCACTTAATCCTTAACTATTTCTTTACCTCGCGGTTCCACCTCCAGTTCGCTCGAATCTAATCACAAATTGTTCAATTACTTTAATAAACACTATATGAATCAATTTGAATGCATAAAAATAATTTTCCCAAAAATTCCAAAAATGCCCTCGGGCCCACGTGGTCAAAACCCGAGGTTCGGACCAAAACTCGGTTACCCATTCCCCCACGAACTCAAATGTGTTATTTGTTTCGAAATCGAACCTCAAATCGAGGTCCAACTCCCCAATTTATAGAAAACCTAGGTTCTACCCAAAAACCCCAATTTCACCCATGAAAATCCTTGATTTCAAGTGGAAAACATGTTTAATGATGTTAAAGATTGAAAGAATNTTTGGGTTTTGAAAGAATGGTGAACTCAGGCTTCCAGGGGACCCTTCGCACCAGTTCTCGCATTGGCGAGCGTGTCCATCGCATTTGCGATGCCTGGTTTCGTATTTGCGAAGCTTGGCCTACCTGGGCTGGTTTCACAGTTGCGAACCAGCCTTCGCATTTGCGATAGGTGGCCTTCGCATTTGCGAAAATTGCAGAAGCCAAAATACCAGATTTTTACAAATGAGAAAATGCGATCCGATGCCTATCCAAAACTCACCCGGCCCTCGGGGTTCCAAACCAAACATGTACACAACCTCAAAAACATCCTAAGGACTTACTCGTGCGATCAAATCACCAAAATAACATCATCTACATAGAATCAATCCTCAAAACACATGATTTTTCTTCTAAACTTCATAAACTTTCAAACTTGGAACTTATAGTCCGAAACACGTCAAATGACGTCCGATTTCGACCAGACTTCACAGAAAGTGCTTAAACAATATATAAGACTTGTACCGGGTATCGGAACCAAAATACAAGCCCGATACCTCAGTCTTTTGATAAATTTTCATCTCCATTTTCCTTAATAATTTCAGAAAAAAATTTAACAGAAAAATTCTATCCTCGGGCTCTAGACCTCGGAATTCGACTCTGGGCACATGCCCGAGTCCCATATTTTATTACGAATATTTTGGAACTGTCCAATCTCGGGTCCGGGCACGTTTACCCAAAATGTTGACCAAAGTCAACTTTGATCATATTAATATCAAAATTCTTCAAATTTTTTACAGAATTCACACATTTTAACTTAAAAACTTTCTGGCTACACGCTCGGACTGCACACACAAATCGAGGCAAGTAAAAATAAGGTTTTCAAGGCCTCGGAAGCACGGAACGAATGAGAAAATAGGTAATGACCCGTTGGGTCGTCACAATTACTTCTTTGCATTAAACAAGCACATAGAAACTTGGTCTTGCTACTCTTGAAAAATAAGGCACACAGTTTATTTTGTTAAACTAGCATCGGGAGTTGGTGTTGCCTCTTTATGTAGCTCTACTTAAGCCTAATAGAATGACTATGGTGTTCTATAGTTAGAGATACTCTAAGGTTGTGTATGATCCTATGTAAGAAATTTACCGTATCTTTCTAGAAATTATTAGTGTGGCCCGCATATAAGGTAATAAATTATTTACCTTGTCTCCCAAAGGAAATAATATATCAGATAATATTCTGTAGTTATGCATATATGGTAGTTTCTTTGATGGAAAGAAATTACCATATATTAGTAGCCCTAGGGTAATTATAATTTATGGAGAAGTCCCTATGGCTAAATTATTTGCCTAAGAGTCCCTAGCCTACCTATAAATACGCCTGTTACTCCATCAGTCTGGCATCCTACGATAGGCACAGGCTAGAAGACTCTTTAGCTTTTCTCTCAAGGTTCTTCCAAGGAATTCCTACATCACTTGAACAAGAATGGTTGAAGGTACGTTCCTTGTTTATTTCCGCTGTGTTGGCTCTGTGTTTGTATTAAAATTTCAACATGTGGTATCAGAGCTTGACTTTAGCCTGTTGTTCAATGTTATGAAATGACTCACATTTGTTTTGAGTTGGATATAGTACTGTATAACTAAAAGATCTGATTTCATATTTCTGTTACCGTAGATGTTCCTATTTTATTTGAAGTTGAAAACCTATTATATTTACTTTTGGTATGATTTTACTTCGTAAATCATAATAATAGATAATTTAATGAAGAACATATCATGTCCCTTCTCCGAAAATTGACCATTGAAATAATAGCATGAACTGAGAAGCTAAGCTCCAGGCCAAACCTTTCTGTCCTACAAGTGTGACTGCTCCAAGTTGTATTGGTTCTTCTTATTTTGATAAGTTGTCCATGTGACGCTAATTCATATTATGTGAAAATGCCTACTGTTTTTGGGAATACTTGACAAAATTTGTTTCTGAAATTTTTATTATGACCTATCGTATGTCTAATGTTTGATTATAATGGGAGAGACAATTCTGCTTTGGTATTACTTGTTTATCTCTAAGTTTGAGAATGGAAAAATAAACGGTCCAGTTTATGCAGAAATATGTTTTAAAAAAGTATGCTTCATTCTATGAGATTCATATAATAATTTTAATTATAAGAATGAACCTTTGGGGTAATTTAGCATCATGCTTATTATTGAGAGTCAATCAACAATTTGCTTAAGTTTTATCAAATGTTATTATTTTGAGATGTCATTTGAGTTTTCTTTTATGTGATGTATTTAGGAGTGGCCACTGCATCTTAAGTACTTAATATAAAAGAAATTGAGTGATTTAATCACATAAAGTTTAGTGATTAAAAATTATAATGACATCTATTTAGTCTAGTTATCTTATTAGAATAGTAACCCGACCCTACAGGGAAGTAACTATTTTGGTGAGATTAATTGGAATGAGATAGTAAACTTTTAAGTTGAAAATTATCTTATGCCCACATGTATGGATTAATTTCTATGTGTTTTGGTTTACTAGTCTAATAAAGTTAGTAAATTCTATACATGGGTTGCAACCTCTGCCCACATGAAGGTCTAGAACTTACTATGAATCGGTATTTTACGCGATTCACCTTTGATGGATTGTATTTCATAGCTTATGTATGTTTATCCTTGTATTCCAGTATTTACCGCTTTTCCTACCGCTATTTTTAATGAAAATGTTCGAATTCCAATGCTTTATGTTGACAATTATACTGAATGGAAGGAGAAAGTCCTTCTCACTTTAGGGCGCTCGGATCTAGACCTGGCCCTCCGTGTGGATGAATCACCTATTCCCACGGAATCAAGTACGCCAGCCGCTAAGGCTAATTATGAGCGGTGGGAGCGATCTAATCGCTTAAGTTTAATGCTCATAAAAGCTCACATAAGCCAAAGCATTAGGTCTTCTATCCCTAATAGCGATAAGGTCAAAGCTTACATGAAGGCCATTGATGAACAATTTGTAAACTCTAACAAGGCTTTGGCCAGCACCCTTATGAAGAGGCTCTCAAGTATGACTTTCGACAGAAGTCGTACAGTGCGTGAGCACATCATGGAGATGAGAGTCATTGCTACTAAACTCAAGTCCCTTGAGGTTGATATGTCTGAACCATTTCTTGTGCATTTCATTCTCAACTCACTCCCTGCGGAATATGGTCCGTTTAAGATTTCTTACAACACACATAAGGATAAATGGTCAATCAATGAACTTTTGACCATGTGTGTTCAAGAAGAAGAGAGGTTGAAGCATGAGACACCTGAAAGTCTTAATATGGTGACTCATGGTAAGAGAGATGCGAAGAAGGGAAAAAGTGTTCCCATGCAGAAGAAAAGCAAATTTGACAAAGATGCTTGTCGTTTCTGTAAGAAGAAGGGACACTGGAAAAAGGATTGCCTGAAATACAAGAAATGACTTGAGAAGAAATGTAATTTTACCTTTGTATGTTATGAATCTAATTTTACTGAAGCTTATGATAATACATGGTGGATTGATTCTGGTGCTACAATTCACATTGCCAAAATCATGTAGGGCTTTCTAACTCAGAGGAAGCCGATAGGAAGTGAACAATGTGTCTATTCTGGTAATAGGACGCATTCACGTGTGGAAGGCGTGGGGACTTATAAGCTCATTTTGAAGGATGGTTTTCACTTATATTTGGAAAATTCTTTTTATGTTCTAGAATATTCTAGAAATTTAATTTCTCTTTCAAAACTATCGATTAGTGGATATGATTTGAATTTTCATTATCCTTCTGTGAAACTTTTGAAAGATAATAAAGTTATTGGTTTTGGAAATTTGAATAGAAATTTATATAAACTTGAGCTAGACCCCACATTTGAATGCAATGTTTTAACTTTGCATGATAAAAAAATTGGTACTAAGCGATGTATTATCAATGAGAACTCATCTAGTCTTTGGCACAAGAGATTGGGACACATCTCTAATGAGAGAGTCAAAAGGTTGGTTAATGATAGAGCTCTAAAAGCTCTTGATTTTTCTGACTTTGGGACTTGCGTTGACTACATAGAGGATAAGCAGACCAACAAATCAACTAAAGGTGCCAAAAGGAGTTCTCAATTACTTAAGATCATGCATACGGACATATGTGGACCTTTTCCGACCCCTTGCTTCAATGGTGAGAGATATTTTATCTCGTTTATTGATGACTATTCAAGATATATTTATCCCTATTTTTTGTTTAATAAATCAGAAGCACTTGATGCTTTTAAAGTTTACAAAACAGAAGTAGAGAAACAAATTGGTGCTCGGATTAAAATTGTAAGATCTGATAGGGGTGGAGAATATTATGGAAGGTACATAAATAAGGGACAAATTAAGGGTCCATTTGCCGAGTTCCTTGAAAGTGAAGGTATAATTTCTCAATATACCATGCCAGGAACACTACAACAAAATGGTGTGGCAGAAAGAAGGAACCGGACATTAATGGATATGGTAAGAAGCATGATTAGCAGATCAAGTTTACCTTTATCCATGTGGAGTGAAGCCTTAAAAACCGTTGTGTATATTTTAAATAGGGTTCCATCCAAGGCTGTCCCCAAGACACCTTTTGAGTTATGGAAAGGATGGAAACCTAGTTTAAATAATTTACACATTTAGGGATGTCCAACTGAAGTGAGGGTTTATAACCCACAACTAAAGAAGTTGGATGAAAGAACAATAAGCGGTTATTTTATAGGCTATGCAGTTAACTTTAAGGGATTTAGGTTTTATTGTCCTTCTCATTCTCCTAAAATTGTTGAGGCTAGAAACGCTAAATTTCTTAAGGAACATGAAGAAAGTGGGAGTGGTTTAACTCAAAGGGTGGAGTTGGAAGAAATAAGGGAACCACCTGTGGTACCTTTATATATTGGGAACTTGAATGTTGCTCAAAAAAATTCTCATGAATTATCTGAACAACAACAAGTTCAAGAGCCACCACCACTTGAGGAGCCACAGGAAGATCAACCTACTTTACTTGAACCCACTGAAGAAGTGTCAGAACCAGTGGGAGTGAGATAATCCTCAAGAATTCAAAAATCAGCAATTTCTAGCGACTATATTGTGTATCTCCAAGAGTCTGATTATAATATTGGACTAAAATATGATCCATGCTCGTTTTCACATGCCATGAGTGGAGAAAACTCCACACTTTGGTATGATGCCATAAAAGAAGAGTTATAATCTATGGCTAAAAACAAAGTCTGAGATCTCGTCGAATTACCAAAAGGATCCTCTACCATAGGTTCCAAGTGGGTCTTTAAAACTAAAAGAGACTATTTGGGTAATATCGAACGATATAAAGCCAGACTTGTAGCCAAGGGATTTACTCAAAGGGAAGGCATTGATTACGATGAAACCTTCTCTCTAGTATCAAAGAAGGATTCACTAAGAATAATCACGGCATTAGTAGCTCATCTTGATTTGGAGTTACATCAAATGGATGTGAAAACAACTTTCCTGAATGGAGATCTTGAAGATGAGGCATACATGCGTCAGCCTGAAGGATTTTGTGATAAGGAAAAAAGTCACCTTGTTTGCAAGTTGAATAAATCCATTTATGGGCTAAAATAGGCTTCTCGCCAATGGTATATTAAATTTCATAATGCTGTTTCTTCATTTGGATTTACGAAAAATATCATTGATCAGTGTATATACCTTAAGATAAGTGGGAGCAAATATATTTTTCTAGTCCTATATGTGGATGATATTTTACTTGCAAGTAGTGATTTGGGATTGTTGCACGAGACTAAACAGTTCCTTATCTAGAATTTTGAAATGAAGGATATGGGTGAAGCCTCTTATGTCATTGGCATAGAGATTCATAGAGACAAATCCCAAAGATCACTTGGACTATCTCAAAAGGCCTACATTGAAAGAATTCTGGAAAGATTCGGGATGAAGAACTGTTCACCTATAGCAGTACCCATAATTAAAGGTGACAAATTTTCATTGAATCAATGTCCACAAAATGCATTGGAAAAGGAGCAAATGAAAGACATTCCCTATGCTTCGCTTGTTGGGAGCTTTATGTATGCACAGGTCTGTACTAGACCTGATATTGCTTTTGCGGTAGGAATGCTTGGCAGATATCAAAGTAACCCTGGTCTTGACCATTGGAAAGCTGGTAAAAGGGTCTTGAGATATTTGCAAGGAACTAAGAATTTTAAGCTCACATACAAATACTCTGACTCATTGGAGGTGACTGGATATTCAGACTCCGATTTGGGTGGATGTAAAGACACTGGTAAATCTACTTCAGGATACATTTTCCTCCTTGCTGGAGGTGCTGTATCTTGGAGAAGTGTCAAGCAGACCATTGTTGCAACATCCACAATGGAAGTTGAATTTATAGCATGCTATGAAGCTACATCACAGGCGTTATGGTTGAAGAACTTTATTTCCGGCCTTAGGATTGTCGATTCCATTTCAAGGCCATTGAGAATCTTTTGTGACAATTCAGTTGCAGTTTTTTTTTCTAAGAATAATAAAAGTGGCAGCCGAAGCAAACACATCGGCATAAAGTACTTGATGGTTAGAGACTATGTGAAGAAGCAAGATGTGAATTTTGAGCATATTAGTACTACTTTGATGATTGCTGATCCTATGACTAAAGGTCTGCCGACTAATATTTTCAAGGATCATGTAACCCATATGGGGCTTAGTAGCTCAATTTAGTTTTATTTTGCTCTCTAACAGTTTGTCTAGACATTATGTTTATTTTGATATACATGACAGTGCACACTTTTGGTTTTTCATGTATTATTTATGATTATTGGATCAATAAAGTTGGACTCTGAATGACTTATATTAAGTTCATTCATAAAGTTGTTAGACACTTTATTAGAATATATTGTGCATTGTAATACATGGAAGGAAGTGTTTGTTTAAAAGCATGACTGTCGTGATTCGTGTAATAATATATTCTAGTTAAAGTGATTGTCTCATAACTTTTAGTTGAGTGATAAAGTTTATGGCCATATTATATGTTTATCTCTCATAAAGGATTATCTGATTTTAAATATGTGGGCCAAGTGGGATAATGTAAGAAATTCACTATATCTTTCTAGAAATTTCTAGTGTGGCCCACATATAAGGTAATAAATTATTTACCTTGTCTCCCAAAGGAAATAATATATCAGATAATATTATGTAGTTATGCATATATGGTAGTTTCTTTGATGGAAAGAAATTACCATATATTAGTAGTCCTAGGGTAATTATAAATTATGGAGAAGTCCCTAGGGCTAAAGTATTTGCCTAAGAGTCCCTAACCTACCTATAAATACGAATGTGACTCCATCAGTCTGGCATCCTACGATAGACACAGGCTAGAAGACTCTTTAGCTTTTCTCTCAAGGTTCTTCCAAGGAATTCCCACATCACTTGAACAAGAATGGCTGAATGTATGTTCCTTGTTTATTTCCGCTGCGTTGGCTCTGTGTTTGTATTGAAATTTCAACATCCTAAACTAATGCTCGTTCCAGTTTTATCAGATGGCGTGAAGGGACTGAAATATGGTGTAAAATTATATTGTCTAACAGATTTCTGCCACTATGCTCTAACTTTGTGACAATGTTGTTTACTTTTCTTATGCTGGAGATAGTTCATTTTTGACTGGTATATGTTGCAATAGCAATTGATGAGAGCGATTTGTTTATCTTAGACATTAGAGCATAAACTTTATCCCAGTAGTATAAATTTGGGAGTGGATTATAGTCTGAGGACACAGTGGATGAGATGGTAAATTTTTTGTACCAAAGTTGTGGATTTCCTTTAAGATTTCAGGTTGCCAAGCATTGAATTTCGAACACATAATTGTTGTTTTGCAACACTTGACTATGTTTGATGTCTGCATATTGTGCATCAGATACATTTCTGTTAGGCCTTTGTCTATCTTGAGCAACATGCTTATCTCTTGAGGTTGCACTTTTTTGTATTTGCAGAAAAAAGGCATGGCTCGTGCCAGATTTATCTATGAAATGTCCAAATATTTAAATTGATCTTGAAAGAGACAAATGGGGCTTAAAAAACTTTTAAGACAAATAGAAAAGTGTACATTAGAATGGAAAAAAAGTTTACATTAGAATGAAACAGGTGGAGTTTATAATTATACAAATTTTGACAAATACTACATTTTATCCTGCTATATTAGCAACCCAAGAATTTGCCTAAAGCAACATATCACAATCACAGGGCGGTATGTTAGCAACCCCGGATACCCCCTTTGTTTTAAAAGTTTGGCATATAAGGTCTATATCTTAAATTATTTGTCCAATTAAATAATTATTTAAAAATCTTCTTTTAATTTTTCTTAAACTTATAAGTTCACATAAATTGATCTACATGTAATACAATATTTTAGATATTTTTTTTTTCAATGTACCTATGAGCAGACAACTTTTTTTTGTCTATAAATGTTTAGGTAAATAATGCCGGCAGACAAAAATTGTCGATAATTTTATTCTAATTATTGCGCAGGGACAGAAATGTAAGTTTTGGGAATGGGTACATGATGAACTTCCAGGGGGTATTTGGCCCCATTACAGTTCATTATTTTTTTATATTATTTATTATTTAATCTTTTAGTTTATCTCTTTATATATACCTAATTATATTTATGTAATGTCTTTATAATTTTAATTTTACATCTTAACTTTAGTGTATAATTTTGATAAATTAATTTTCGTGCATTTATTATTTTTATGTAAAATTATAAGTTAATGCGTGAACCAGGTCCAGGTCTTGCATTTGGCATTCCCGATGTTGACGTTGTTATTATAAGTTATAATTGTACAAAAAATATATAATTATCTCAAAAAATGAATGGTCCAAATATAAAATATTATATGTTGCTAAAATTGAAAGGTGCGAATATAAAATATTAAATATTTCTAAAATTGAAAAGTTAAGATTGAAAATACATTAAATGAAAATACATGTATTTAATTAATCTTGTATCGCAATGATTTCACTTTTATTTGAATTATTAGTTAATCTATAATAATTGCTTACAAATTATATTATTTTAAATTTTATGGAATTGTTTTAATGGAAATTACAAATTAATAAAAATAAAAGATGGAATTTATTTAACAGAAATTAAAAAATAAAATTAAAATGAAAGATAATAATATAATATAGAAAAGAGAGAAGAATATAAAAAAAATTGGAGAAAAAACGAGGGAATAGTTCATCATCGTAAAGTCCAAGGGGTTATATATAGACCTTATCGTAAAGTCTAGAGGGGTATTTGGCTCCGTTTAAAACAAAGGGGATATCCGGGCCAATAGTATAACGGCAAGGTTTGATAAGGGCCAAATTTTTAACGAGAGTTATATATAGACCTTATCGTAAAGTCCAAGGGAGTATTTGGACCTTTTTCGTTAATAAAAAAACAGCCCAGCATTTGACTAAATCAAGTGCTTTCTCACTGGTAGGATTAAAGATATGGAAAACATGATCTTCCTCTTTAGTTTCAATAATTTCTCCTTTTCCTTTCCACCGACTCTTCACCAAAGATTTATAGTACAATATCCCTCTATCTCTCAGAATATCCATTTCTGCAACAAAAACAAGAATCCTATCACAAGCCACTTCTTCAAGATTTGGTGCTTCATCAACAAAAAGATTGATCAAAGGGTTATCATTTCCTTTATTTGATGGACAAACAAAATTCTCACCATTTATCCACCATTGCTTTTCTGGGATCTTTAACCTCTATACCAATAGGTTTTTCTCCCCAGAAATATGAACTAATCATGAGCATCCCAGAAAACTTCATTCCTAAAGTTTCGTCTGATTTCCCAGCTCGGATTGCCATGAAGTGTGAAATATTAGCACCCGCACGACTTAAATTCATTATAGTTACTAAATTATATCTACTCTAACAGTAAACTCAAAAAGAATAAAATCTCATTAACATAATTAAACTTACCCACTATTGTTTAACCAAAAAATAGAATTTTGGTTAAAATTAGAAATTAAGAGAAAAATTGGGTTACTGGCAATCAGGGGACGAAAAGAATAAGAAATTTTTGAGGATAATAAAGCAGTAAATAAGTTTTTATTTCAATGTAGTCTCAATGACATTTCGTGTCCTTACAAATGCTTAGATCTCCTCCTTTTATAGTTGATTTTTCTAAGAAAAGGTATAATGTCTTAGCCCTAAAGAGGCAATTATGAGCATTAAATGACATTAAATGAAACGTTACAC
>MDKF010228969.1:0-19103 GCA_026770625.1 Nicotiana glauca
ACCGAGACAGACATTGTGTATTTTTCTATTCAGACTTGTTTTTAGTACTCTATAGCAGTCCGTGAGCTAGTGACACCAGACTCTGGGTAGAGATGTATTTCAACTTCCGCATTTGAATTCAGTTTTATAAGCTTAAAGTCTTCCGCTTTTATTTAATTATTTTCATATGTTTATATTGCTAAGAAATTATCAGAGAATATTTACTGTTTGGCTGGCCTAGCTCCATTAGTAGGCGCCATCACGACTCCCGATGGTGGGAAAATCCGGGTCGTGACATTTCTGTTGATACGACATGCTATTTTTACCATTCATTCCCTCTCAGGACTTCAGCTCTAGAGCTGAAGTTGTTTAGTTCATTTATAAAAACTTCAGTACTATATAAGCTAAAATTTTTGAAAAAGCTTTCTAACATACTAGATAAATAATCAGATTGCCAATAATGTCTAAATCATAAATTTTGGAAACAATAAATATAAAAAGAATAAAATTATCATTGTCTACTAACTTACGTACGTGGAATTAATATTCATAAATTATTGTCTACTAACTTACATAATTATTTATAATTTATTTTTAAATAATCTGATAAACATATTTATGGTAATCATCCCATGAACTGAAGTTCCATAGCAACATCAACAGCAGCAGAAGAAAGAAGAAGAAGAAGAAGAAGAAGAAGAAGAAGAAGGAGGAGGAGGAGGGGAAGGAGGAGGAGAAATGGGGCTGAAGTTATTTAAAAAGTGGATACAAGTTAAAAGTTTTTATAAAAATAAGTATATGTTAAATGGGAGAAACCAAATAAGGCGCCCCATGGAATTTTTACATATAAGATGTATAAAAGAAAAATAAAACTAATTAAAGTAGAAAAACGAATTAGTCAAAGTAGGAAATAAATATAAGAACAAACAATGCCAAATTTTCGTGTTTAAAGACAGAATTGAACTAAAATAATTCATGTCGTACTTTGAATTTCTTTCTTTTATTTGAAATCTAATTTTTATACGCGTGATATAATATGTGATTCGTTAGCTCAAGTTTTCAAATTTTTTAAGGAAAACAAATTTCAATGTAAAAAAGAATAAAAGAACAAACAATGCCAAGTTTCCATGTTAAGACCGAATCAAATTAAAAAAATGTTCATGCTGTGGTTTTTAGTTTCACTCTTGTGTTATATTTTATTTCCATTTTTTCACCTCCCCACCCCCATAGTTGTTATTACACTCCAAAAATTTAAAATTTTACCACAATATTATGATAACAATAAACTTTTTCTGCCTTGCAACTAGTACTAATAGAAGTGTAGGATAAAAGTATTTTAAATTCTTCACATCCATTCATCATAATATTACATAATATTACTGCATGAGCCCGCCAAGGTTTTACTATAAACTACACATTACTCAAATTTATTTTATAGAGACAAAAACTTCACTTACAAACTGAAAAATCAAGCAAGAAAAGAGATGGGAAAGGGAGGAAAATAATAAACTATTTAATATTCTTTTCTATTTCTTGTGGAATTAGACTTGTATGCGAAGCATATTTTTATTTTCTCACAAGCAATTTAAGCATAACTAAAACTCAGCTCAAAATCCCAATTTCAAAACAGCTCTAACAATTAAAAATCAAAATAATCCAATTGCAACAAAATTAACCTTCAAAGACAACCGAACCTAAAATACTAAACAATGAAATCACAATAAATATAACACCAGAGACTAACATGCTAAGCACAATAGATATTTCAATTTTCAACAATTCGTGGAGAAAAAGGCCTCAAACACAAAGCGCAATACTTCCAACTAACATCAATGAGAATAAAAAAAGGAAAATGCTAAAAGCAAAAAAAAAAAAAAAAAAAAAAAAAAAAAAGTAAAATAAGGGGGAAGGTAAAAAGCTGATGGCAGCACCAAAAAATAATCTTTGAGATGCATCTTCACAGCCTTCGACTTCTTCTCCACTAGAGTTTCATCCTCGGAGGGTTTCTCCAACACTAGCTTCTTCTCAATCTTATGCCTGCACTTAGGGCTTTGGATTTTATAGAGAAAAAAAAACATTCTAAGAAAATGGATACAGAGGGATTTAAGGAAAAGAAATAAATTGAGTGATAATGAGGGGAAAATACAGAAGAGAAGTAAGGAAGAAATATGATTTTGAGGAAAGGGAGTAAATGGAGTAATAATGAGCATAAAGAAAACGGAAGAAAGAGAGATGAAATCGATTTGATGAATAGCAATAAAAGGAGTAAGAATGGCAAAGAAGTTACAAAACAGTAAAAGAAGAATAGTATTGCAGAGAAAAGTAGAGGGAGAAAATTCTTATTGATTTGAGATGAATTACAATAGAATAAGACCCCTCTATTTATAGGGAAAGAGTGACTTAGCCACTAAGTAAAATCCCTACAATCTCTCTAAAATATAGACATTCACCTTAAATATAATTTTATTTATAACACTCCTCCTTGAATGTCTATTCAAGAGAAAATTTGCCTCGTTAATATCTTACTACAATAAAACCCAGTGGGAAAAAAATTCTAGTAAAGGAAAAAGTGCACACATATCTAACAATACACCTTCTGGTTGCCTCGTTAAAAACCTTGCAAGGAAAATCTAGTGGGACAAAACCTAGTAAGAGAAAAAGAGTACATTACATATTAACTCCCTCTGATAAGAGTATTAATTCACATCTTTAAGCCTTTGCATTCCAATTTTGTGCACCGTCTTCAAAAGATCTTTGGTAGAGATTTGATAAACAAATCAACCATATTAACTTGAATGAATTTGTTTCACCTTGAAATCATCATCCCTAATAGATGTATTGTCTTCATATGATGTTCTTGGAATCGTTAATTCAATATCTTCTCATAGAGTAAAAACTCTTGCTATCATATTATCATATATATAGTTATAGCAAGATACATTTGTGCACAAATTGCACTGAGGAAGTGGTACTTCAAGATCAAGAATTGTATATGCTTCAAGCAACTTAAATCCTTCATGGATTTTCATATAAGTTAATTCATGTAAGGCATATAATAGACCTTAGATGCATATCAAGTTTTTTTGTCATGCTAGACATATAAGATATCGAAAACTGATTGCACATACCATTCACTTTATACTTTCAAGTGTTTGAACTACATGTTCAAACTACATGTCTTTCATATGAAACCAATTCTATTTGAAATTATTTCTCCATACTTAAGATCCTCATATATATATATATTTATCGGTATCATAGAAGTCGTCGACGAACATTTTATATCGGTTCAACATTTTTAAAAAAGACATAACATAGAGATCTCTTCATTCATTTTAGGTACCTAAACCTCTCCTGAGATTTTATGAATTATTATGTCATGTGATCTTCTGGATCACTTGCCTCCTTTATTATGATTATCTTGATCATTTGCTCATCTTCTTTATCAAGAAGTTTGTTTGAAACCGATTTATCTATATGCTTTAAGCGTACCATAGACTTTATTCTTCTAGAACTTAATATGAGCATTTGCAACGAGAATATAGTTACTTTCTTTGGGTTAGCAAATGCGTCCGGCATGCTTTGCAATATAATACAAATGAATTATTCTTTTATGAACTTCAAGTGCATATTATTTTATTCGAGGATTTGAATGTATAAATGATAATTCATTCCACGTCTTTTTCTCAACTGTTTATCATATCTTATCCTCATGTTAGAAAAACTAACTTATTTCCTCAACTTTGAGAATCCATCTTTGTGAGTTATGGTGTTAATCAAAATATACAACGCACATCAATAATAATAAGATGAAATTATTTGGTTCCTGACCCCGAACCACTTGTGAGGGAAGAATGTAATATACTTTCGTATATAATGTATATCAATTTGATATAGATAACTTTATTCTCATAAGCAATAGTTTAGCTATTAAGTGGAGGCACTCAATAAATTATTTTGCTAAACCAACTTTGATGTAAGCCAACTTATCAAGATAAACTGTCTTGAATGGAAAATATGAAAATTATTCTCAAAATTAAATTACTGAGCAAGTCACCTCGCAAAATACTATGTTGCGGGTTAATAATAATTGCACATGTAACCATCTCATAGATGCATCTTATGTGGTATACATGGAAGGTTAATGGGCCCATATTTACTTTTGATATTTCTAGTATTCATGGGATTCAATCTCAATTTTAGTTGGTCAATTAAT
Organism: Nicotiana glauca; assembly: GCA_026770625.1. Taxonomy (NCBI): domain Eukaryota; kingdom Viridiplantae; phylum Streptophyta; class Magnoliopsida; order Solanales; family Solanaceae; genus Nicotiana; species Nicotiana glauca. Next base: position 4,196 of record MDKF010228969.1, read on the forward strand.
TAATAAGAACAAGCAATGTAAGAAATTCATAAAGAACTTTCAAGTTCTTTAATATTTACCCATGTGAGTTCTCTTTTTTATTTTGCACATCATACTTAAATTATCATGGCAAAATCAATTATGCCAACTGAATAAATTATCAATATTGATAAAGTTCAGGTTTACACCATGACATGTATAATTTTCGATAAACTCTAAATTTATTATGATATGAATTTTTATATCAATAAACATCCACTTTATTGTGGTATTCTTTTATTTGTGTAGTACAAACTGTCGAATAAAGCGGGTAGCATTTCACATACATATTATTCCGCAACAAGTTGTAATAATAGAAGATATTAAATATTTCCTTTATTATAGTCTTAATATAGTCAACCGCTCTCGCGTATACTTTGGAAACTGAATAAGTTTCTTTGTGACTTACTACAACACAATACCTTATTGGTAATAAATTGTGTTTCTCCAAAATAATGTAATTGTCTATTGCAGAGTTCTCAATTAATTTTGTACTATCACAAATTCATCAACATCCATATTGTGAATATCTCTTTCAAAGAGAAAGTTATTGTGACGACCCAGCTAGTTGTCTCATGAGTTACTACTCCATTTTTCTTATTTACGCTTCTATTTGCCTTAATTATTGGTTTTATATGTGATTGGGTTGGTTGAATCGGGTTCAGAACGTTTCGAGACACTTGGTCTCTTTTAAGAAGGCTAAGTTGAAAAAGTCAATTGGACGTTGAATTATGTGTTAGAGGGCTCAGATGTGAGTTCCGATGGTTCGGATAGCTTTGGAAGATGATTTGGGACTTAGGAGTGTGATCGGAATGTGTTTTGGAGGTCCGGAGTCGATTTAGGCTTGAATTGGTGAAAGTGAGTTTTGGAGTTTTCCGGTTGATAGGCGAGATTTTGATATAGGTGTCAGAATAGAAGTTCAGAAGTTGCAGTAGCTTTGTTATGTCATTTGGGATGTGTGTGCAAAATTTCATGTCATTTGGATGTGGTTTGGTTGGATTTTTGATCAAAAGCGAAATGCGGAAGAATTTAGAACCTTTGGCTTGAATTCGATGAGTTATGGTGATTTTGATGTTGGTTGAGGTGTTTTGCAGACTGGTACAAGTTTGAATAAAGTTATGGCTGATGTTTATGCTTTTGGTTGAGGTCCCGTGGGCCTCGGGTGAGTTTCGGGTGGTTAAATGGACCATTCCGTATTTTTTGGAGTTGTAGGTTTTGAGGTTCAGTTGTTGCAGAGATTTCCTCTTCGCGATCGCGTAGGGGGTCTCGCGATCGCGTAGAAGCTTTTGGAGGGCAGTCCAGTTTGTTCTTCGCATTTGCGAAGGTTGAGTTGCGATTGCATAAGGTGGAGAAGTTGTCGATCGCGAACGCGTAGTGAAGGTCGTGTTCGCATAGAGTTAAGTGGACCAGGGGTTGACGAGGAGTTTGTTCTTCGCGAACGAGGTACTTTGTCCGCGACCGCATAGTTCTGGAAACTTGAACATCGCATTCGCGTGAGTGTTTATGCATTCGCATAGAGTAAAAGTTGGGTTCTGAGAAAATGTGCTTCGCAATCGTGAAGGATGTCCCGCGATCGCGTAGAAGGATTTTAAGGCCAGGGCAGAATGTTTTAAAAAGGCTATTCCGCGACTTTGAACCTAACTTCCAAACTTTTTTGAACGTGCAAAGAGCTTTGAGATTTTTTTGAAGAGAGGAAATCATTGTTCTTCATTGAGGTAAGGATTTGGACCTAAAAAATCGATTATTTGTGATTAAGGAACAAAATATCAGTGTTTAATTCATGAAAATCAGTAGAAAAAGGTGGATGACCTTCTAGGGATGATTTGAGGGGCCAAACGAACTCCGATTTTCGAGTTCTTTATATGTACGGACTCATGAGATGATGAAGAACATTTTGGTATAAAGTTTGTCCAGTTACAAGACGCGGGCTCGGAGGTCGGGTTTTGACTAATTTCGGGTTTAGTGCTTAAAATCGATATTTTTCAATTGAAATTCATTCGTTTAGCATAATTTGATGATAAAAATCTGAACTTGGTAGATTTGGAGCACTCGGAAGTTGGTTCGAGAGGCAAGCGTGTTGCAGAGTAGCTTTTCGTCTAGTTCGATGTAAGTAATGATTTTAAGTGATGTCCTGAGGGTATAAAACCCTGGAATTTCACAGCGTACGGCTATGTTGAGGTGACTCACACGCTAGATGACGAGCGTGGGGTAGAGAATCATTGGGGATTGTGACTTAGTCCATCCCGAATGACTATTTTATTGCGTATTTGACAGTTAACTATTTAATATTATTATATTTTGGGCTAAATGCCATATGCGGGCTTCGTGCCAGCTGTTTGAACCCTTAGGGATTTAGAATAATATATTCCTCACTGTTTGATTTCATACTGGTGCTCAGTCATGCTATATTTTCACTATTTTCAAATCTCAACTAAGTTATTCTATTTTATACATATTAAATGATATTTTGAGCTGAGCTTCGTGTTTTACTGATGCCCGAGGGGCTTATGAGATTATGACCGAGTAAGGCCAAGGATCTGTATTTTGAGGATACTTGGCGTTGGGCTGCACGCTACAGTAGTGATATATTGATTATACTAATCAGCTGAGGTCATGAGATTTTACGCCACGAGGTGGCTTGAGATTGATATGAGGTCGAGAGCCTATTTATGATGCCACGACATGGCTTGATATTGCACTTGGGTCATAAGGGGGTCCTTCCTGGAATCTGTACACCCCCAGTGAGCGTGGGTACCCATTGTGATTTGAGATATAGCCCAAGCGGCTGGAATTGTTCTGTGTCATTGCCCGAAGGGCTGATTCTGTTGTTACTGTGCCTGAGGGGCAGTTATTATGTGTTTACTTATTAGTTTTTTTCCTGTATATTGTTAACTGTTTAGAAGATATTTATGAGGTTTCACCGCTTAATTATATTTACTGATTTGTTATACCTCTATTAGCTGAATGTTGTGTTTTACGTGGCTTTATAGTACTCAGTCTTCATTTATTTTTATTACTCCCTAGTTGGAGTACTCACTTTACTCCGTGCACCCCTGTGTGCAGATTCGGGCGCTACAGGTCCTACTTTTGAGGGTTGATAGTTCCAGCAGGTCTTCGAAGATTTACTAGGTTGCTGCTTGGCGATTCGCAGCCCAGTGCATTCTCCCTCTATCTTAGTTCTTTTTGATTTAGTTATGTAGTAGTGGATTAGACTTCAAATTTCTAGTGTTATTTTAGATGGTGATAACTTGTGACACCCCGATGTCGGGCTGTGTTGGTTTTTAATTACGCAACTTATAATGTTATTTTGGGATTTTATTTCTATTAAAGACTTGGGCTTTATTATTTTAATTCCTTAGAGTGGATTGGAAGTGTGTCGGCTGGCCTTGTCTTCACGAGAGGCGCCATCACGACCGGGTTTGGGTTTAGGGTTGGACAAGTTGGTATCAGAGCCTAGGTTACATAGGTCTCATGGGTCATGAGCAGGATTAGTAGAGTCTCGCGGATCGGTACAGAGACGTCTGTATTTATCCTCGAGAGGCTGCAGAACCTTTAGGAAAACTTCATATTCTTGAAATTCTTGTCGTGTGAATTTGTTTATCCGAGTACTAAACTTATGTTATTCTATTCTCTTATAGATGGTAAGGACACGTGCTACCGATCAGGATAGATGACCACCAGTACCACCAGCGGGAGCCACTAGAGGCCAAGGGCGTGGCCGAGGCCGTAGTTGGGGCAGAGGTACAACCCTCACAGCAGCTGGGACAACACCTGCAGTCCCACCAGCCACCCCAGTTCAGGGTGAGGTCCAATGGTGGATGCTCCAGCAGCACCAGCTGTGCCCATTGTGATTCAGGGTCTTAAGGAGACTTTGGCCCAGATATTGACAGTATACACTAGCCTTGCTCAGGCGGTCACGGTTTCCAATGTCGTAGCTACTTCTCAGGTAGGGGGAGGCTCTCAGACTCCCGCTGCCTGCACCCCGATCCGGTGGTTAGGGAGTGCAGACACCAGAGGCACCACTAGCCCAGCCGGTGGTAGATGCTTAGGCTTATATAGCTCCTGTTATGTTAGAGGATGAGCAACGTAGAATGGAAAGGTTTGACAGACTCCAGCCTCCTACTTTTAGTGGTGCAGAGGGAGATGATACCCAGAGTTTCTTAGATAGATGTCAGCGAATTCTTTGCACTGCGAGTATTCTGGAGACCAGCGGGGTTGCATTTACGACCTTCCAGTTTACCGGAGCTGCCTTCACTTGGCGGGAGGCATATGAGAGGCGTAGGCCTTTTGGTTCGGCACCTCTGACTTGGCAGCAGTTTTCCGCCCTATTCCTAGAGAAGTATGTTCCACAGTCCCGCAGGAAGGAGTTGCGTAGGCTGTTCCAGCAGCTACAACATGGGGAGATAATAGTTACCCAGTATGAGATAAGGTTCTCGGAGTTGGCTCGATATGCTATTTGGCTGGTTGCTATTGAGAGAGAGAGGATCAGGAGGTGTGTTGATGGCCTCACTTACCAGCTTCGACTTCTTAAGACTAGGGAGAGGGTGTCAGGTGCTTCATTCGAGGAGGTTGTGGATATTACTTGAGTGATTGAGTCAGTTTATCGCCAGGAGCGCGAAGAGAGAGAGTCTAAGAGGCTTCGAGGACATGGTAGTTTTGGGGGTGCTCATTCAAGGGGCCAGTTTCAGCACGGTAGAGGTCGATAGTTCCTACATGGTCAGTCAGCTCGCCCAGGTTATCGCGGGGCATCATCAGGCCATAGTCCTCACGGTTCTCAGCAGGGCCATTCTTCACTTGTTGCACTTCCAGCCCAGGGTTCATCCCGTTCTACATCGGAGTGAGAGGTTCCCATCAGTCCATGTCTCCAGCACCCGGGAGTTATTATGAGTGTGGAGAGATGGGCCACTGTGGAGGTAGTTCCCTCATCGTTCCCGGCAGAGGGTCAGTCATCAGCCTCAACCCGAGCCACTTAACCACCTACCCAGCCAGTTAGGGGTGGGGGATAGTCATCTAGGGGTCGCCCTAGAGGGGGAGGTCGATCCGGAGGTGGCCTGGATCGCTTCTATGCATTTCCAGACAGCCCCGATGCGATTGCATCAGATGCGATGATTACAGGTATTATCTAAGTCTTCCGCAGGGATGCTTCTGTGTTATTTGACCCTGGTTCTACTTTCTCTTATGTGTCGCCTTATTTTTCCCACTATCTGGATATGCCCTGAGAGTCCCTTGTTTCTTCTGCTCATGTTTCTACGCCGGTGGGTGATACTCTTGTGGTAGACCACGTGTACAAGTTGTGTGTTGTGTCTATTGGGGGTTTGGAGACTCGAGTAGATCTACTGTTATTATGTATGGTGGACTTTGATGTTATTCTAGGCATGGACTAGTTATATCCGTGCCGGGATATTCTAGACTTTCATGCCAAGACAGTGACTTTGGCTATGCCTGGTATGCCACGGATTGAGTGGCGGGGTTTGATCGATTATATTCCAAATAGAGTGATTTCTTTCTTAAAGGCCCAGCATATGGTTGGGAGAGGTTGTCTTTTGTACTTAGCATTTGTGAGAGATGTCAGTGCAAAGACTCCTGGTACTGATTTTATTACAGTTGTGAGGGATTTTCCCGATGTATTTCCTGCAGACCTACCACGTATGCCACCAGACAGGGATATATATTTTGGTATTGGTGCCGGGAACTCAACCCATTTTTGTTCCACCATATCATATGGCACCGGTAGAGCTAAAGGAGTTAAATGAGCAACTTCAGGAACTTCTAGATAAGGAGTTTATTCATCCTAGTGTGTCACCATAGGGTGCACCAGTTCTCTTTGTGAAGAAGAAGGATGGCACAATGAGAATGTGCATTGATTACAAGCAGTTGAACAAAGTGACAATTAAAAACAAGTATCCTTTGCCTCGTATCGATGATTTTCTCGACCAGCTTCAGGGGTCTAGAGTATTTTCTAAGATTGATCTCACTCAGGTTATCACCAGTTGAAGATCAGGGACTCAGACATTCTTAAGACAACTTTCAGGATTGATATGGTCATTATGAGTTCTTGGTGATTTTTTTTCTGGCTAACTAATGCCCCAACAACATTAATGCACTTGATGAACAGTGTGTTCCGACCGTATCTTGACTCGTTTGTCATAGTTTTTATTGATGATATTCTGGTGTACTCACGTATTCAGGAGGAGCACGCGCAACATTTGAGAATGGTGTTGCAGAGATTGAGAGAGGAGAAGCTTTGTGCAAAGTTCTCCAAATGTGAGTTCTGGCTTAGTTCAGTGGCATTCTTGGGACATGTGGTGTCCAGCGAGGGTATTCAGGTTGAGCCGAAGAAGATAGAAGCGGTTCAGAGTTGGCCCAGACCGTCCTCAACTACAGAGATTTGCAATTTTCTTGGGTTGGCAGGTTATTATCACCGGTTTGTTCAGGGATTCTCGTCTATTGCATCGCCCTTAAAGAAGTTGACTCAGAATGGTATTTCATTTCAGTGGTCTGATGAGTGCGAGGAGATCTCTCAAAAGCTCAAGACCGCCTTAACCACAGCTCCAGTGCTAGTATTGCCATCAGCTTTAGGTTCTTATACCATATATTGTGATGCTTCGAGAGTTGGTATTAGGTGTGTTCTAATGCAGGAGGGTAGAGTTATTGCTTATGCTTCTCTTTAGTTGAAGCCTCGTGAGAATAATTACCCTGTTCATAATTTGGAGTTGGTTGCCATTGTTCACGCATTGAAGATCTGGAGACATTATCAATATAGCGTGTCCTGTGAGGTGTATACTGATAATCGTAGCCTCCAGCACTTGTTCAAGCAAAAAGATCTCAATTTGAGGCAGCGGAGATAGTTGGAGTTACTTAAGGATTATGACATTACTATTTTATATCACCTGGGGATGGCTAATGTGGTGGCCGACGCTTTGAGCCGAAAGGCGGTGAACATGGAGAGGTTGGCATATATTCTAGTTGGGGATAGACCTCTTGGAGTTGATGTTTAGGATTTGGCCAATAGGTTCGTGAGGTTGGATATTTTGGAGCCTAGTAGGGTGTTAGCTAGTGTGATTTCCGATCTTCCCTATATGAGCGCATTAGAGAGCGGCAGTGTGATGATCCCCATTTGCTTGTCCTTAAGGATAGAGTTCAGCATGATGATGAAAGGGATGTGACTATCGGTGATGATAGGGTGTTGAAGATGCAGGGCCGGATATGTATGTCCAATATAGATGGGCTTCGGGAGTTAATTCTGGAGGAGGCCCATAGCTCGCGGTATTCTATTCATCCAGGAGCCGCAAAGATGTATCAGGATCTACGACAACATTATTGGTGGAGAAGGATGAAGAAAGATATTGTGGGATTTTTAGCTTAGTGTCTCAATTGTCAGCGGTGAAATATGAGCATCAGAGACCGGGTAGGTTGCGTCAGCAGATGGATATTCCAGCATGAAAGTGGGAGCAGATCACTATGGACTTTGTAGTTGGGCTCCCATGGACTTTGAAGAAGTTTGACGCTATTTGGGTGATTTTGATCGGCTGACCAAGTCCGCGCATTTCATTCCAATCTGTACTACTTATTCTTCAAAGCAGTTAGCAGAAATATATATCCAGGAGAATTTTAGGTTGCATGGTGTCCCAGTTTCCATCATTTCAGATCAGGGCACTCAGTTTACTTCATAGTTTTGGAAGTCTTTACAGCGAGAGTTAGGTACTCAGGTTGAGTTTAGCACAACTTTTCACCCTCAGACGGACGGGCAGTCCGGGCGCACTATTCAGATATTGGAGGATATGTTACATGCTTGCGTTATTGATTTCGGAGGGTTATGGGATCAGTTCTTACCGCTCGCAAAATTTACTTATAATAACAACTACCAGTCGAGTATTCAGAATGCTCCATATGAGGCTTTATATGGGAGATGGTGTAGATCCCCAGTTGGTTGTTTTGAGCCTTACGAGGCCAGGCTATTGGGTACAGATTTGGTGCAGGATGCTTTAAACAAGGTAAAAGTGATTTAGGAGAGGCTTCGTACAACGCAGTCGAGGCAAAAGAGCTATGCTGTAGGAAGGTTCGTGATGTGTCCTACATGGTTGGTGAGAAAGTTCTGTTGAAGGTTTCCTCGATGAAGGGTGTTATGAGGTTTATAAATAAGGGTAAATTAAGTCCACAATTTATTGGACCTTTTGAGGTACTTAGGAGGATAGGGGAGGTGGCTTATGAGCTTGCCTTGCCACCCAGCCTGTCATGTGTGCACCCAGTATTCCATGTTTCTATGCTCCGAAAGTATATTGGAGATCCGTCTCATGTTCTGGATTTCAGCACGGTTCGGTTGGAGGGTGATTTGACTTATGATGTAGAGCCAACAACTATTTTGGAGCATCAAGTTCGAAAGTTAAGATCAAAATATATAGCTTCGGTAAAAGTGCAGTGGAGACATCGGCCCTTAGAGGAGGCTACTTGGGAGACCGAGCAGGAGATGCGCATCAGATATCCTCACCTATTCGAGGCTTCAGGTACGTTTCTTGACTTATTTGAGGACGAACATTTGTTTAAGAGGGGGAGGATGTGACGATCCAGCTGTTCGTCTCATGAGTTATCATTCCGGTTTTCCCCATTTTTGCTTCTATTTGCCTTAATTATTGGTTTTATATGTGATCAGGTTGGTTGGCTCGGGTTCACAAAGGTTTCGAGAAGGTTTGAGACACTAAGTCTCTTTTAAGAAGGCTAAGTTGGAAAAGTTAATCGGACGTTGACTTATGTGTTAGAGGGCTCAATTGTGAGTTCCGATAGTTCAGATAGCTTTGGGAGATGATTTGGAACTCAAGGGTGTGATCAGAATGTGTTTTGGAGGTCCGGAGTAGATTTAGGCTTGAATTTGGCGAAAATGAGATTTGGCGTTTTCCGGTTGATAGGTGAGATTTTGATATAGGGGTCGGAATGGAATTTCGGAAGTTGCAGTAGCTTCGTTATGTTATTTGGGATGTGTGTGCAAAATTTTAGGTCATTTGGACATTGTTTGATTGGGTTTTTGATCAAAAGCGGAATGCGGAAAAATTTAGAACCTTAGGCTTGAATTCGATGAGTTATGGTGATTTTGATGTTTGTTGAGGTGTTTTGAAGATTGGTACAAGTTTGAATAATGTTATGGGTGATGTTTCTGCTTTTGGTAGAGGTCCCGGGGGGCCTCGGGTGAGTTTTGGGTAGTTAAACAGACCATTCCGTATTGTTTGGAGTTGCATGTTTTGAGGTTCAGCTGTTGCAGAGATTTCCTCTTCGCGATCGCGTAGGGTGTCTCGCGATCGCGTAGAAGCTTTTTAAGGGCAGTCCAGTTTGTTCTTCGCGTTCGCGAAGATTGAGTTGCGATCAGATAAGTTGGAGAAGTTATCGATCGCGAATGCGTAGTGAAGGTCATGTTTGCATAGAGTTAAGTGGACCAGAGGTTGACGGTGAGTTTGTTTTTCGCGAACGAGGTACCCTGTCCGCGATAGCATAGTGTTGGAAGCTTGAACATCGCATTCGCGTGAGTGTTTATATGTTCTCATAGAGTAAAAGTTGCGTTCTCAGAAAATGTGCTTCGCGATCGTGAAGGATGTCCCACGATCGCGTAGAAGGATTTTAAGACCTGGGTAGAATGTTTTAAAAAGGCTATTCCGCGACTTTGAACCTAACTTCCACCATTTTGAACGGGAAAAGAACTTTAAGGCAATTTTGAAGAGACGAAATTATTGTTCTTCATTGAGGTAAGGATTTTGGACCCAAAAACTTGATTCTTTCTGATTAAGGAATAAAATATAAGTGTTTAATGCATAAAAATCAGTAGAAAAAGGTGGAGTTAGGGTTTGAGATTATGAGACCTTCTAGGGATGATTTGAGGGGTCAAACAAACTCCGATTTTTAAGTTCTTTATATGTACGGAATCGTGAGATGATGAAGAATATTTTGGTATAAAGTTTGTCCAGTTCTAGGACGTGGGTCCGGGGGTCAGGTTTTGACTGATTTTGGATTTTGTGCTTAAAATCAAAATTTTTCAATTGAAATTCATTCGTTTAGCATAATTTGATGATAAAAATCTGAACTCGGTAGATTTAGAGCACTCGAAAGTTGGTTTGAAAGGCAAGCATATTGCAACGTAGCTTTTCGGCTAGTTCGAGGTGAGTAATGATTTTAAATGTTGTCCTAAGGGTATGAAACCTTGGAATTTCACAGCGTACGGCTATGTTGAGGTGATTCACATGCTAGATTATGAGCGTGGGGTAGAGCACCGTTGGGAATTGTGACTTAGTTCATCCCGAATGACTATTTTACTGCGTATTTGACATTTAATTATTTAATATTATTATATTTTGGGCTAAATGCCATATGTGGGCTTCGTGCCAGCTGCTTGAACCCTTAGGGATTTTAAATGATATTTTCCTCACTGTTTGATTTCATATTGGTGCTCAGTCATGCTATATTTTTACTATTTTCAAAACTCAGCTATATTATTCTATTTTAAACACATTAAATGATATTTTTAAAGATATTTTGAGTTGAGCTTCATGTTTTACTGATGCCCGAGGGGCTTATGAGATTCCGACTGAGTAAGGTCGAGGGTCTGTGTTGTGAGGATAATTTGGGTCGGGCTACACGCCGCCGTAGTGATATATTGATTATACTAATGAGGCCGAGGGCCTGAGATTGTATGCCACGAGGTGGCTTGAGATTGATATGAGGCTGAGAGCCTGTTTATGATGCCACGAGATAGCTTGATATTATGCTTGGACCGTAAGGGGGGCCCTCCCGGAGTCTGTACACCCCCAATGAGCGCGGGTACCCATTGTGATTTGAGATATAGCCCGAGTGGCTGGTATTGTTCTATGACATTGCCTGAGAGGCTGATTCTGTTGTTACTGTGTCCGATGGACAGTTATTATGTGTTTACTTATTAGTTGTTTTCCTGGATATTGTTAACTGTTTAGAAGATGTTTATGAGATTTCACCGCTTAATTATATTTACTGATTTGTTATGCCTCTATTAGCTGAATGTTGTGCTTTACGTGGCGTTATAGTACTCAGTCTTCATTTATTTTTATTACTCATTGAGTTGGAGTACTCACTTTACTCCCTGCACCCCTGTGTGCAGATTCGGGCACTACAGGTCCTACTCCTGAGGGTTGATAGTTGCAGTAGGTCTTCAGAGATTTACTAGGTAGCTGCTTGGCAATTCGCAGCCCATTGCATTTTTCCTCTATCTTAGTTCTTTTTGATTCAGTTATGTAGTAGTGGATTAGACTTCAGATTTCTAGTATTGTTTTAGATGCTCATGACTGGTGACACCCCGATGTCGGGCTGTGTTGGTTTTTAATTCCGCAACTTATAATGTTATTTTGAGATTTTATTTCTAATAAAGACTTGATTAAAGTGGATTGGACGTGTGTCGGCTGGCCTTGTGTTCATGAGAGGCGCCATCGCGATGGGTTTATGTTTAGGGTTGTGACAGTTATACAATTATGTTCGTGGTCAAAATCATTATAGGCAAGATATGTTGCTTTCATTACTTTTGCCCAGTAATAATTACATTTACCCTGTAATAATTACATTGCCATAATATTTTGGCATAATCACAATGTTATGTGATAAATGATCATTCATGTCATAATAATGGAATTATTTTCTTAATTCATCTCAAATCTGATTCTAGAGGTGAGTTTGGTATATTCACTACCAATAGCACATTCATATTCTTCCAAGAATGAATATGTATTCATAAATCACATGTTGTCACATTTACATCATGAATGGACCATAATCATCTATGTGTGCATTACAAAATCTCATGTCAAATAGATGACAAATATTACTTTCACAGAGTGAAGGATTATTTTGAGAATCCATATTATTTTCATTACCACAATGATGACGATTATAATTTCGTCGATTGTCACGTCCACATCCATTGATACATTCACAGTAATAATTTTGTCTTCTTTCAGACTTATCACATACTTCTATCACATTCTCTTAAGGGAATGAGAATGAAGCAAATTCCAGGGGACGGGTTTCCGCTACTTGTGCCCATAATCAAACATGGATTTGATCATGGCAAGACGTAGAAATTTTACCACTTTGGGTAGTTATAATTTCTTAAAGACTCTATTAGAGTTATAACCAAAGTTTATTGTGTTTGCTTCTATTTAAAATCAAATATAGAATTTCAAGAATTTAAAAGAGAAAAATAAAGTAAAATACTTATCTTAAATCCAGAATTTGATCATGAAGGAAGTTCATGGAGCAATTAACAATCATTAAGCTCACTCCCACAGCTTCTACTCAATTGGTTAGAGCCTCGTGCTGACAATGTATTATAAAACAATAAAAGAAGAAGAAGAGTATCGCAGAGAAAAGTAGAGAAAGAGAATTCTTATTGACTTGAGATGAATTACAATGGAGTATGACCCCTCTATTTATAGGGAAAGAGTGACTTAGCTGTGAGTGTTACTATGTTAAAACACAAAATCAGAAAAACTATTAGAAGAATTAAAGAAATTTGGAAAATAGTAGAGAATCAGAAATATTCCAAGTCCACAAGTTTCTTGTGTGTCCTTAAGGAATTTTAACCCCCTCACAAGTTGCCAAGGTAATGGATTAAATCCTCCCAGGATAAAACGGAATAACTCTTCCTGCAATAGTGGCAATACAAACTGCAGAATACCAACAAACTCAAAGAATGAAGCAAACTCACACTTACGAATTTGAGAGAGACAGACTGCGAATTAGGATGCATTATATTCAAAAAGAAAGAAGTTCTGGAGTGTTTTTCGTGTGTAGAAAATGGAGCCTTGCCTCAGAATTTATAGGCAATTATCAAAAGAGGTGTCTGGAAAAGGAGAATACGCTGCTTACCGCAGTTCTACCGCGGTTACGGTAGAACTGCGGTCAGAGAGGCTCTCTAAATCTGCCTTCCGCGGTTCTACCGCGGTTACGGCAGAACCTCGGCCAGAGAGTCCCTCTGAATCTTCAGTAGGGTTCTGGCATATTTTAAGCAGTGATTTGGCATTTAATTAATTATTAAATAATTAAATAAATTTTTCCAAAAATAATCTTATCGATCGATCATTTGACAAATGCAAATCCAAATCCAAATCCAAATCCAAATCCAAAGTCAAATCCAAATCCAAATCCAAAGCCGAAGCCGAGCCGAGCGAGCGAGCGACGACGGCGCGAGGGTTCATTCTCTTCAACTCCTTTTAAGAGCTTTAAGAAGTGATTCTATATATAAGCACAAAAATGTGATTTCCTCACCAATGGGGGACAAAGTGCAAGACAAAAGTTCACTTCTTCAAATTTTTATTTTTCCCTCCATTTTATTTTCCTCCATTTCCAATTCACACTTCTTCTACTTTAAAGCTCAATGGCTTAAAGTCCAACAATCCCCCACATGAATGGGAATGGCTGTATCAAGAAATATCATAAATGAAAGCTATGTGATTTTGCAAGTAAGGATTAATTGCATCTGGATAAGTAGGTTTCCCTTTGAACTTTTCGTAGTGAACATATGTCGGATATACTCGGTCAATAGGTAGATTTGATATCTTTGAACCGTCGAACTTTAGTGTATACCTAGACAACCATATGTCACACAATTAACCTTTAACTGTCTTTTAGTTCTCATTGTTTTGTTCGTTTCAGCCATGAACACTGCCTGGTCTCATAAGTGCATAGAGAATTAGCCTTACAGAATTCTAATTAAAGCGGCTTCCACTTCACACTTACATAGGTGATTCCTAAACGTGTAATCCTTTAGATTGACACTATTTGATAACTACCACATCAAACTTAAGTAATCATTAAAGAACGTGTAAAGTTCTATCCTTGTTACTGAACATTGTCTTCATCACAAGAAGGGACCAAAGATTTTACTTTGACAATGTTGAACCGGTCAATCAAAACTTTGTTTGAGCTCCTTGAACCTAGATCTCGGAACATCCAAAATTCTAGGTAGAGTTACCGCCATGTTGACTTTTCCTCGACCATAGTCCCATTCCATTAGATGATTTCTCAACTCCCTCTCTAGTTAAGCATTTTTATAAGCGGATCCGCCACAGTATCCTTTGATCTTACATAATCAATAGTGATAATTCCACTAGAAATTAGTTGTCTAACGGTGTTATGTCTTCGTCGTATATGACGAGACTTTCCGTTATACATAACGCTCCCTGCCCGTCCTATTGCAGCCTCACTATCGCAATGTATGCAAATAAGAGCCAAAGGTTTTGGCCAGAACAGAATGTCTTCTAAGAAATTTCGAAGCCATTCAGCTTCTTCACTGGTTTTATCCAAAGCTATAAACTCTGATTCCATTGTAGAGCGAGCGATGCACGTTTGTTTGGAAGACTTCCAAGATACTGCTCCTCCACCAACAGTAAAAACATATCCACTTGTGGAGTTTATTTCTGTTGAGCCGGTTATCCAATTTGCATCACTATATCCTTCAATAACCGCATGATATTTATTGTAGTGCAAAGCGTAATCTTGGGTATATTCCAAATATCCCAGAACTCGTTTCATTGCTACCCAGTGATGTTTGTTGGGATTATTTGTGAATCGACTAAGTGTACTTATTGCACAAGCTATATCAGGTCGTGTACAGTTCATGATGTACATTAAACTTCCTAACACGTGAGCATACTCAATTTGAGACTTACTTTCACCTTTATTCTTTATAAGATGATGATTTAAGTCAATTGGAGTTCTTGCACTTCTAAATTCCAAGTGTTTTAATTTTTCAATTACCATTTTCACGTAATGTGATTGAGACAAAGCTAGACCCTGAGGAGTCCTCTTCATTTTAATTCCTAGAATTACATCGACAACTCCTAAGTCTTTCATATCAAACTTACTAGCAAGCATGCGCTTAGTA
>MU757954.1:18066-32325 GCA_026770625.1 Nicotiana glauca
GCTATTCATAATAGTAAGTAAAACTACAATACTAAAAGTCATAATCAACAATAAAAAAAAATAGGAAGAGGAAGGAAAAACTTGTTGAAGAATTCCCCGCCTTGCTCTCAATGTGTTCTTGCCTCCTTAGGTCAAATTTGTGTCAAAAATATGTCTCTGCTCTCAAAAATACCGTTTTCCCATGTATATATACCAATTAGGGTCGGGCCCAAACAATTATACCTTCTCCTAGGCAAAAAAAGAAAATATTTCACGCCTGGACTGCCGCGGATGCAGTGGACCGCAGCCAACCGCGGAATGCACTGCCTCAAACCGCGGCGTGGATCGCGGTGCCAACCGCGGTGCACTTTCTACTAAATTTTTCACCCTGTTCCTCTTGGAATTTGGAAAAATGTAAAACATGAAAGTTGTAGACCTTTGAGTTAGATTTCCAACCATATATTATGGAGCCCAAATGGAGGTCTGAGCAAAAAGTTATGTCTATTTGACTATACAGTACGCAATATGCCTCCTCGAGTCTTCGTTCGTACTTAATTATCAAATTTGACCCCCGAACACGATCCCGGCTTAATTCCTTGAGCTTTTACTCAGATTTCAAAGCTTCAAATCACTTAAATTCATTCCATAACATCTATATAGCTCGGAATCACACCTACAAGGCATAAAATACACAATTAGTGCAAAACACTAGCGATTAAAGTACAACCTCAAATAAAGTGCAGTAAATTAGAGCGTAATAATCAACTAAAATACGTAATTATAGCCTATCATCACAACCCAAATGACATGACAAAAGACTCATAATGCCCATACTGAGTGCGAAATGCTGTCTTAGGGACATCAGACGCCCTAATCCTCAGATGATGGTAGCCAGATCTCAAGTCTATCTTTGAAAACACCTTCGCACCCTGAAGCTGGTCGAACAAATCGTCAATCCTCGACACTGGATACTTGTTCTTAATCGTCACTTTGTTCAATTTTCGGTAATCAATGCACATCCTTATCTAACCATCCTTTTTCTTCACAAACAACACCGGCGCACCCCAAGGAGAAACACTGGGTCGAATGATAACCTTATCCAGCAAATCCTGCAACTAATCCTTTAACTCTTTCAACTCTGGCGGGGCCATGCGGTACGACGGGATAGAAATGGGCTGAGTGCCCCGAGCCAGATCAATACAAAAATCAATATCTCTGTCGGGTGGCATGCCTGACAGGTCTGAAGGGAAAACCTCGAGGAACTCCAGAACAATAGGAACAGAATCAATGGAAGGGACCTCTGTGCTGGAATCACGAACATACGCTAGATAAGCTAAACACCCCTTCTCGACCATGCGTCGAGCCTTCACATATGAAATAACTCTGCGGGAGGTATGCCCCGGGGTCCCTCTCCACTCTAAATGAGGCAAATCTAGCAAAGCCAAGGTCACAGTCTTAGCGTGACAATCCAAGATAGCATGATACGGGGACAGCCAATCCATCCCTAATATAACGGCAAAATCCACCATGTCTAAGAGCAACAAATCAACACGGGTCTTAAGACCCTCAAACACTACCACACAGGAACGATGAACTCGGTCGACCACTATAGAATTACCCACCGGTATAGATACATAAACAGGAATACCCAAAGCATCACTAGGTATAACCAGGTAGGGTGCAAAATAGGACGACACATACGAATACGTAGACCTAGGGTCAAATAGCACTGAAGCATCCCTATCACAGACCAGAATAGTACCTGTAATGACTGCATCTGAAGACTCAGCCTCTGGCCTAGCTGGAAGAGCATAACACCGGGGCTGGGCCCCACCTCCCTGAATCATATCTCTGGGATGATCGGCTGATGGCTAGCCTCTACCTTTTGTGGTCCGAGCTCCACCTCTATGATCTCTACCTCCACCTCTATGGCCTCTACCCCCACCTCTAACTGGCTGGGCAGCCTGTGGATCACCTGATGCCTGTATCATAGGACGAGGACCCTACTGTTATGACTGAGCACCCCTCAACCTCGAGCAAGCCCTTCTAATATGACCATACTCACCACAGTCATAGCACCCGCCTGAATGCTGCAGTTGAGAAGACTGTGACTGAACATGTCGACCTGAATGTCCACCCCGAAAACTCTGAAGTGGTGGGGCACTGATAAGCGCTGATGGGGAACTGTGAAGCTGCTGGTCAGAATAATGCGGCTAAGAACCACGACCCTCTAAAGTACCATGAGAGACCTGGAGAGCTGACTGGAAAGGCCTCGGAGGATGGCCTCTATCATAAGAATCCCTACCTCCAGATGAGGTACCACTGAACCTACCTACATGACGGGGCCTCTTATCTGACCCATGACCACCTCCCCGTGCAAGAGCCATCTCAACTCTACTGGTGTATTGGCCGCCTCCTGAAAAGAAATCTCACTCCCGGCTCCCATAGCCATCTAGAGACAGATCGGCTGAATCAATCCATCAATAAACCTCTGCACCCTCTCTCTCTCGATAGGGAGTATAACAATAGCATGGCCTGCTAGATCAATGAACCGGGTCTCATACTAAGTAACTGTCATAGAGCCCTACTGGAGGCGCTCAAACTACCTGCGAAGAGCCTCTCGCTGAGTAACTGGGAGAAACTTCTCCAAAAATAACTTTGCAAACTGGTCCCATGTCAATGATGGCGACCCTGCTGGTCTGGATAAACAATAGTCCCTCCACCAAGTCTTGGCGGATCCTGCTAGCCGAAGGGTGGCGAATTCGACCCCATTGGTATCCACAATAACCATAGTCCGAAGGATCTCATAGCAGCTAAAAAAGAAATCCTGTGGATCCTCTGTAGAAGTACCGCTGAATGTGGTGGTGAAGAGCTTGGAGAACCTATCAAGCCTCCACAAAGCATCTGCAGACATCGTCGCTCCGTCGCCGCCCTAAGCCACAATACCCGACTGAACTACCACAACTGGCTGAACCACTAGAACCTGAGCCTGGGGAGCTACCTGCTCCGGAGTACGCGTAGCAGGAGTCTGAACTCCATCTCCAGCCTGAGAAGTGGCTGGTGCTACTGGAAGCAAACCCACTCGAGAGACGCTCTCCACAAAGCCTACCAATCTAACCAAAGCGTCCTGAAGAACTAGAGTGGCTATGAACCCCTCTGGGACCTGAGCTGGGCCCACCGGAGCTGTTGGGGCTGGAACCTCCTCATCATAATCAACATGAGGCTCCACCTCTAGGACTGCTGCCCGGGGCTGAGCTTTTCCCCTGCCTCGGCCTCTGGCACGGCCTCGGCCTCGCCCTCTGCTCCTCGTAGGAGCTACTGCTGGGGGCTCGGGCTACTGCGTGGTAGAAGAGGAAGCACGTGTTCTCACCATCTGCAAAAGAACAGGGTAGAAAGACAATCAGTATTTGAAAAACAGAATCGCACGACAAGAAAGAACAAAAGTGAAATTTTTCCTAACTCTGTAGCCTCTGGGGGATAAATACAGATGTCTCCGTATCGATCCCTCATACTCTACCGTGTTTGTCCGTGAGTCGTGAGACCTATGTAACCTAGAGCTCTGATACCAACTTGTCACGACCCGGATTTCCCACCCTCGGGAGTCGTGATGGCGCCTACTAATAAGAGCTAGGGAAGCCAACTTAATTTACTTCATTTAGTAGTTTTCTACCATTTAATAAAAACAAAACATAATATGATAAAGCGGAAGTCTTAAATATAAATAACTGAAAATAAATACGGATGTTCAATCATAAACTCTACCCAATACTGGAGTCACTAACTCACGAACGTCTATAGAATACTAAAAGCAAAGTCTGAATAAAATACAGTACTGTTTGTTCCGATATAAGGACAACAAATGAAATAAAGATAGAAGAGACTCCAAGCTATGCGGACGTCAGCAAGGCTACCTCGGGATCATTGGACTAAGGTCAGCTCCCAACGCTCCTACTGCTGTCCAAAAGTTGCTGCTCCTGTACTGTGATCTGTGCAAAAGATGCACAGAGGGCAGCATCAGCAGAACCGACCCCATGTGCTGGTAAGTGCCTAGCCTAATCCCGGTGAAGTAGTGACAAGGCTAGACCAGACTACCAGATAAACTTGTGCAGTTATAAAATATATTGTGAAAAAATATACAGGAAATAAGCAGTTTATAAAAGGAGGGGGAAACATGATGTGGGGATGCAACAGTTAAAATAAGAAGTCTAAACTTAAGGATAGAACAGCCAACCGAAACTTAAATCCGGAATGAACACACTTAAACCAAAATTTATTACGGCGCGCAACTCGACCCGATCACATACAATATTGTTGCTGCATGCAATCCGATCCTCAATCATCATTATTGCGGCGTGCAACCTGAACCATAAGTATACAGTGTTGTTGCGGCGTTTAACTCGATCCACAATTATATAGTGTTGTTGCGGCGTGCAACTCGATCCACGATCGTCACTGTTGCGGCATGCAACCCGATCCATATATATATATATATATATAATTATATAACAAAACCTCACCCAATCAATAATCATAGGTAGGGGTAAGGGGTGTAACAACTAGTGACAGCAATCCTGGCAAGGGAATATAACAACATAACTAAATCCCGGCAAGGGAAAAAACTTAACCAAATCAATAACACATCCCGACAAGGGAGTAACCATCAACTCTTTCTCTTTCTTACAATTCCCACTTATAATTCACTTTAACATTCGAGCCATCGCTCCAAGAGTCATTTCATTTCATGTACCTTCTCAATCCGTAACACAACTCGAGCCATTGCTCCACGGAGTTTAGTCATCATAATCTCTGTCTCATGCTCTTTACAGTATATAGAAATCATCAAATAAGCATGGAAAAGTCACAACAATTCAGGATAATCTCAATATAAGGACACACGGTCATACTAGACACCAGTGTATAGATACTCATCACCATGCCTATACACCGTACTCGACAAATAGCAATTAGAAAATAAGACTCTACTCCTATTCCCTCAAGCATAAGTTAGACCAAACACTTACCTCAGTGTGTCAAACTCAACTCAAGCCTCTAGTATAGCTTTACAACTCGAATCTACCACAAAACCGCTCGAATCTAGTCACAATTACTTAAATGTATCAACAAATGCCAAATGAATCAATTTGAATGCATGAAAATGAATTTCCTAAAGTTTTACTCAAAATTCCCAAAACTCCCCCGTACCCACGTGGTTGAAACTCGAGGTTCGGACCAAAATCCGTTTACCCATTCCCCCATGAATTCAAAGATATGATTAGTTTCGGAATTAGACCTCGAATTGAGGTCCAACACCTACAATTTTAGAAACCCTAGTTCTACCCTAAATTCCCAAATTTCCCCATTGGAATCTTTGTTTTGAAGTTGAAATTATGTTTAAAGATGTTAAGGAGTAAAATAGTTTAGAAATCACTTACATATCGTTTTGGAGAAGAAGAGTTGTTTGAAAGATCACCTCTTATATTTTGGGGTTTTGAAAAGTGTAAAATAACTGAAATTCATGAGCATTTATACCCCTCTGAAGTACCCCGCGCGGACCGCGCAAGAAGGACTGCGGCCGCACAGGCTTTCGAAGGCCTGCGGATCACTACCCAACGCGGACCGCACCAGGCCGACCCCAGCCGTGCAGTACACACCACAGACCGCTCAAAGGGGACCACGGCCATGCTGGCCCCTCCGCAGCCGCACGCATTTTCACGCGGACCGCGCCAAAGGATTCAGAGACTTACCAATTCCTGAACCTGCAACATCTGATATTTAACTCTAAGGCATCCCGGAACCTACTTGAAACTCACCGAGCCCTCAGTGCTCCAAACCAAACATACACACTAACTCAACAACCTCATACGAACTTAACCGTGCGATCAAATCGCCAAAATAACATCAAGAACGAGGAATCAAACCTCAAAATCATCACTTTTTCTTCAAACTTCATAAACTTTCATTTTTAGATATTTAGGTCCGAAACATGTCAAATGACGTCCAAATTCATCCAAACTTTACAGCAATTGCTTAAACCATACATAAGACTTGTACCGGACGTCAGAATCAAAATAGGAGCCCGATACCACAGTCTTTTAATCAAATTCACTTTCCAAATCCTTAATTATTTTCAGAAAATAATTTCACATAAAATTTTATTTCTCGGACTTGGAACCTCGAAATTTGATTCCGGACATATACGCAAGTCCCATATTTTCTTACGGACCCTCCGAGACCGTCGAATCACAAGTCCGGGTCCGTTTGCCCAAAACGTTGACCGAAGTCAAACTTAATTATTTGAATACAAAGATTTAATTTTTTTCCTCACAGAATTCATATTTAAACTTTCCGGCTACGCGTCCAGACTGCGCACGCGAATCGAACCAACCCCAAATGAGGTTCTCACGGCCTCAAAAGTAAAGAGTGAGTAGGAATACAAGTTATGACCCTTTGGGTCGTCACATATATCAAGCACATATCTTATTAATCTTTTTATGGAAGCAGGACAAAAGCGTATGTTTTTAGGCAAGAGTGTTAATTATGGTAATAATTTTATCTAAAAAGAAAAAAAATCAAATTCACTCCATCAGTTTAGTATATATATATATATATATATATATACTAGTATTAAAACCTGAATAATGCGCGGATCGTATTAAAGAATTAGAATACTAATCATTTCAAATTTTGATCTTTGTTATTTGAGCATTGATCACATTGTTTTGAAAAATAAAAATTCAACCTCCATTTTTATTTTCAACATAATATATCTAATAAAAAATCTATATGAAAATTTTCTATTATTCTATTTTTTTATTTTCTAAATTAATCATTAATATTTTCGTGTATTATCTACTTACTTCATTTTTTAATTAATTCAAACTATAAATTTCCTCATATTATATCTATCTCATTAGTTATACATTTTTTTAGATTTATCGTAAAATTTTAATTAATTTTTCGCATTTAACATTTTTACCTATAATCAAAATAATATCATATTTAGTATTAATTTGTGATATTGAATTTTTTCAGATTAAAAATAAAGAAGTTATTTTGTTATTTTATTATACATCTACTAATATTTTTAATAATTTTTAATTTTGTGTTACTTGGCATACCCAATTAAAACTTTCTTCTTTTTATCTCAATACATAAAATGTAGTTCACAAAATTTTGAAATCCGAGGGAGAAATCACACAAATATTTTCTTTGCTATCCTAATATATGTCAACAATATAAATTTACCTTGTCTCTTGCATTGAGTTCAAATCAGTTAATAAGTAAGTTCTAAGAGTATTGCACCATTAGAATTATTTGTTTCTGGGCCACTTTTCAATTGATAAACTTACACAAAAATTCAAAAGTTAAAGTAGTATTACAAAAAATATCTATTAATAATTTTTTGGATTCAAAAAATCATCTTACAACTTTGTGGAAATAATGGTCTTAAAATATTCCTAAATACATGATCAAATTAACATATGCATAAGCACATGCTTAATCCTAATCCAACACTATTCAAAGACATACAATTTAACAACCTCGTTAAAAGCAATCTGAACCAAGATATCATAATTAAGTGATATGACAATTTCGAAATTGAAATCTTAAAATTGTAAACAATCTCTTAAAAAAGTACCAACATAGCTTTTCTCGTAAAGGATACTTGTTAGTTGATGTTCCATTCCCACACTGATCCAATTGTATTCATTTACCTTTGAAAATCTAGAAAGGTCAAATAGTTAGATGTTATATATCATTTGTTTTACAAATAAAAAAATTCAAGTAAAATAACGTCTGAAATACTATTTGTAAAAAACGATGAGTACTCACATAAAATACGCTTTTAATTAAAAAAAATTTACTTACCAACTACTACAACATTAACTTGTGATTCTATTCTCATACATAGACTACCTGATAACCAAATCTCATAGATGAATATCTACAAGAAGATTCAAATTTGCAAAATTAAAAACTAAATAAAACACTTTCACTTTTATAAGCCACCAATATCGCAATTCATGATTCAATCTTAAAGCTCAATTTTTATCTTTGACAATAATATATATTGAAAAAAAGCAAAATTATTCATCTTTCCTAGAATCTCAAAATTACATTTGGAACATAGTCATACCAATTAACCTCAAAATACTTCTTTCAAGTGATTTTGTCACGACCCCAATCCCGATCGTGATGGTGCCCAACACAATTGCTAGGCAAGCCCGACCATTGTAACACTCTCAACCCGAGTATGAAAACTCATCACCAGTTAATTAGATATTTATAACAATTAGCAAGATTTATAATTCTGACAATAGATAAAATAATACGGGAAGCCATAGTAATACCAATATAACTCCCAAAAGATCTGGGATCACGAATCTAAAGCCTCTAAACACAACGGAGTAAGAAATCCTCAAAAATACATAAGTATAGGATGTAGAAATATAAATGGATAAGGGGGGAAGTCGGGTCCTGCGGATGCCAGGCAGCTACATCAACAACTCCGAAGTTACTCTGAAAGGACAGCCAACTGCTCAACTATGCTCCTGGAACACCTGAATCTGCACACATGGTGCAGGGAGTAAAGTGAGTACTTCCAACTCAGTGAGTAATAAGCATATATAATGTCTTGAGACTGAGAAAACACGAAATACCACAATGTAAAACTACGGACAACAGTTAGTACAATTATCAATACACAGCAACCATGCAATGACAGGCAATATCAACGCATGAATA
This sequence comes from Nicotiana glauca, assembly GCA_026770625.1. Lineage (NCBI taxonomy): Eukaryota > Viridiplantae > Streptophyta > Magnoliopsida > Solanales > Solanaceae > Nicotiana > Nicotiana glauca. The sequence goes on from MU757954.1 coordinate 26,791, forward strand.
TAATACAATGCACATGACCGCTGCGGCGCGCAGCTCGATCCATTTGGGTACCCGCGCTCACTGTGGGGGTTCAGACTCCGGAGGGGCTCCTACAGCCCAAGCGCAATATCATCGTAGCATTTGCTGCGGTGTGCAGTCCGATCCACACTCAATCCAGATATATGCATATAAGCCACACAAGCACAGTCAGGTCTATCATTTTCAGTTCCAATTATTAGGATTATAGATTAAGTGTTTAAAACTTTAGAAATTTACTAATCATTTCGAGATAGTGTTTAAATCAGGACTGATATCGTGAAAACATGCTAAGCATCATGGAAACAGTGATAATAATCCCTAAGGGATTCAAATAATCGGCTCACAGCCCAAATATATTCATAACCATCCAAGTAGGATGTTTACCAATCAATCGCTAGTCCAAACACAGTATGAACATCACTCGGGACGAACTAAGCCATAGTTCCCAATCACAAACGACCCTGCACTCGCCATAGAGTACGTGTCTCGCCTCAATATAGCGTCACAGTGTGATATACCGGGGTTTCAAACCCCTAGGTCATCATCTACATCTATTACTCATCTCAAACCGGCCACAAGACTAGTACGCTATGCCTTTTTCTCTCGAATCAACCTCCTGGCGCACCGAATCTGATCAAAATTACAAGGAATATGTTATAATAGGCTAATTGAACATAACCCAATCGAAAGAATTCGAAAAACACCAAAAATAACGAAGTTGGCAAAATCCGAGCCCCCGGCCTACTTCTCGAAAAATTACGAAATTTACATCACCAGATTCCTCGTCTCGCCACGAGTCCGTACATATAAAATTTACCAAAATCGGAGTTCAAATGCTCTCTCAAATCCAAAATTATCATTTCAAAAACCTAAGCCCTAGTTCTTCAAATTTTCACCGAATTTTTCAAGAATTAAAGGTGGATTCTTCAATAAAATAGCGTTTCTAGGTCACGAGACTTACCTCCAATCGATTTCTGTCAAAACTCTCTTCAATCTCTACCAAAAAGCTCTTGAGGTGGTTCAAAAATGGAGGAAATAATGAATGGGTCGCAGATAAAATAATATAAAAACCCCTACTGGACGCCCAGATTTTCCTCTACGCGAACGCGGTCAACACCCGCTTCCGCGAAGACCAATTTTCTTTGACCAAAAAGTTACACTATGCGAACGCGTCGACCCTCACGCGAACGCGACGGTCCAGCTTAACCTTCTACGCGAACGCGATACTCCAAACGCGAACGCGATGCACAGGGATATCATCCTATGCGAACGCGACTCCCTCATCGCGAACGCGGTGAACAAACTAGGCAGGGCCCCCAGGCCCTTCTACGCGAACGCGAGGCTACTTGCGCGAATGCGATGGCCCAAAAAACACAACTACGCGAATACAAAGGACCCCTCCGCGAACGCGAAGGCCAAAAGTGGCCAGCAACAGTTGCTGCATTTCTGCAATACAACAAGTCCAAAAACTCTTCCGTTAGCCATCCGGAATCACTCTGAGGCCCCCGAAACCTCAACTAAAAATACCAACATACCCCAAAACATCATACGAACTTGTTCCAATCATCAAAACACATCAAACAACACCAAAATCATCAATTCACCACGGATTCAAGCCTAAGTTTCTTCAAAACTTCCGAAACACACATTCGATCAAAAACCCGACCAAAATACCTCCAAATGACCTGAAATTTTACCCGCACATCCAAAATCACCTAACGAAGCTACTGCAACTCTCGAAATTTCATTTCGCCCCAGATCAAAATCTCACCTACCAACCGGAATTCGCCAAAATACTAAGATCAAAATCTCACCTACCAACTGAAATTCGCCAAAATACTAAATTCGCCAATTCAAGCCTAATTCTACACCGGACCTTCAAATTCAATTCCGATCATGCTCCTAAGTCACAAGTCATCCCCCAAAGCTAACCGAATCACCAAAATTCACATCCGAGCCCTCTAACTACATAGTCAACTTTCGGTTGACTTTTCCAAAACAAGCTTCTCTTTAAGAGGCTAAGTGCCTCATTTCTAACTAAAACCAATCTAATTCTAACCGATCAACTCAAATACTGATATTGAAACATAGAGCAACATAATATGGGGAAAATGGGACAATAACTCACGTGACGACGGGTTGGGTCGTCACAGATTTGGATTCTTCACCATGCAAGAGACTGCATCACTGTGGCCATTCGTTGCTTCAATGAATGGACTTGAAAAAATTTGAAAAACATAAACACTAAACTTTATGATCAAACCAAAAATCACAATAAGAAACTTAGAGTAGAAAAATAACAATCTCTAGTAATTTTGTTACATCTATGATACGAACATATTTAATTGCCTTCTCTTGATTAGTTTGACCACTTTTAATTTGGACTCCTTTGTGATCTTGAGATTTCTAGGTAATCTTAGTACTCCTTCCTCCCTGAAATAAGAATTAGTCTTGAATCTTTTTATTTTTGCCAAATGAAAGATTTTAAACTTGAGCATTTGTTTTCTTTTTGTAAAATATATTCTTTCCATAAAATCAGCGCTATAATAAATATTCTTTGCATAATTTAGTACTAATTCTTTATTGTAGTAAATATCTCATTGCTAGATTATTTCGTCGATATAATATTTTCCTTCTTTGTCCTTTAAATTTGAATTCCCAAGATTGTTTTCCTTTCATGATCTTTTAATTTACCAAAAGTATGCTTCTGGCCTAACTTTCCCCATTTATATAGTAAATTTAAAATATTTTTAAGTTTTATCCTAAAAGTTCCAAGTAACTTTTTCGAAGCTTTACTAACTTTCTTTTAATATAATACGAAAAATATGAAAGCTATAAATATAAATTACAAATCAGTAATCATTTAGATTTTTATGGCAACATAATCATATATACTTTTTTCTATGACAATGTGAAATAATTTTTATATATTTTTCTCATTACCTAACAATTTGGCGAAAGTTGTATATTTCAAAAGAAAATATATAAGAATATCTCTTGCCATTCTCTTAACTATATTAACTCAAAATATTAATTCAAAAAATTCGGAGAACCTTTGCTCAACAGAAAAAGGTATTTGCATAAATTTTACTTAAAGCAATAATATAAAAGATATATTAGTTTGATACAATATAAATAAAAAATAAAAAAATAAAATTTCAAAATCAAGGGATGTTAGATATGAACTATTGATTCTGCCTTGATTTATTCTGTTATCTAATTAATACTTACTTTATTTATCTTTGTAAGGAAACCATAAATATTCATTTTCTTAATTAAACCATGAATACATTGTTTTCTCTGATTAATACTTACTTTAACTTATCACTTAAAGTAAATCAATTGTCATATAATATTACTATAAATATGGTAATTATAAGTTACAAAATATGCAATTCCTCATAGATATATTTTTAATTATTAATTATATCCAAAAAAATATCTATTAATAAATTTTTTCATTGTTATACAAATCGAATCCAACAAATAAATTTCATAAAATTGCCAAGTGGCTTTATTTCAGCTTGTCACTTAGCTTAACCACAATGCATATATATATATATATATATATATATAATTTTATCAGTTTCAAGTGTATATAAACAATTATTTTAGCTACTTGATTTTTCAAACTCCAGCCTAACTCCTTTATAAAAAATTCACAATATTCTTTTGAAGGAAGATCTAATTGAGTAGTAGGAAAGTGTGCTGCAAGATTGAATTCAATTTGTCTCAATTTATGTGATGTGATTTCTTTTTTAGATTATTCTAAAAATATAATATCTTTTTATATTTAAAATAACTTAATTTTATTTTTTTAATATTATTCTTAATAAAATAATTTGTAATTACACAAATATATATATGACTTATTTTAAATCTTAAACATTAAAAATATTGTGCCCAGGTCAAACCACTATCACATAGCATAGGATGTAAGAAGTAGATAATACTCCTTTTTTTTCTTAAAAAAAAAATCTAATATCAAAGCTTACCAAATAAAATTTAGCTTCTAAAGCGGTTGGAATTGATTTTGAGATTCTCTTGAACAGCCTATTTTTGGTTGTAAATATGCAACAAAGATATGTTGAGTCCAACCTTTTTATTTTAGCGTACAGTTCGAGAAATACATAAATTTTATATTTAAATTAATACACCAATCAGCATATAGCTTCCAAAGCATTTTATACCATTTCAGCCAAATAAATGCCGGACGCCTAAGCCAATTCAAAATTCGAAACCGATCCAAAAATCTTCACTTCTCATTTCGCCATGTTCGCGAAGAAGCTTTTTCAGAAAGCCACACAATATCATCATAATCAACATCACCAGGTACTTTTTTTTTTTTTTTGTCTTTAAGTGTTCTTCAGTTGACTTTGTCTACTTTGTGATTCTCTAGAAATGATTTGACGTTTTAATTAGTGATAGTGATGTTCATTTTAGCAGTAATCATGATTTAGGAATTTTTTATGCGAAATTGCAATTATTTGATTGATCGAGGCTGATCATAGTGAAATATAAGTGGATAAAAATCTTTGGCTTGAGTTTTATATCGGAAATTGAAACAACTCCTTTTGTTTTCCATTCTATTCGCTAAATGTGGTAGATGTTTTTGTAAGTGAGCTGCGAAGTTGCCAGTATTTTGATCGATCAAAGCTGGATTATAGTGAAATAAGTCTACAAGCAGGCTTTTGATACTCTTCTCATCTGCCTAGTCCTTCGTGGAAAGAGTTACTTGATACCTGTGCGGATGGGAGGCAGCAGCGTTGGAATAGTCAAGCTGCACCTCGAGTTGGCCTAGTCACCACCGTAATTAAAAAAAAAAAGTTTATATCGGGAATTGCATGGAGCTGTTATTTATGAACTCTGCCTATTTGAGCTTTGCAAGGTATTGCTGGTCTCAAGCCTGGATAAAAGAATATGGTTGCAGTAGGTTGATAATGAATTGATATAGATGATTTATATAGCCAGGTCAATTAGTTTGGGATTGACGCTAAGTTGATTGTTATGTATGATTTTGACTCTCATTCCCCGAGGCGGAGTCAGGAATTCTAACAAGGGAACTAAAAAACTGTAAATTTGCACAGCAAGCGAATGACTTAACTATCAAGGGGATTTGAATCCTTCTGCAAACAGTGAGTGAGTGACTTAAATATCATGGGATTCGAATCTTTCCCCTAGGGCTTTGGTCTAGTGGTAAGAGCACAACTTGTGATGTGTGAGTTAGGCACTTGTCACGGGTGTAAATCCTGCCGTAGACAAAAGCTTGGTATTTGAGTGGAGGGGTGTAGAGGGACGGACTCATTATCCACCAGTTTCAAACGATGCATCACTGGCCCTCAGGGATGTCTTAGTTATCAAAAAGGAAAAAAAACTATCTACGGATTCAACAATATTTATATATATATATACAACAACAAAAAACCCAGTTTGATCCCAACATATGGGGTCTGGGGAATTATATATATATATATATATATATATATATATATATATATATATATATATATATATATA